>JANSTT010022459.1:0-42066 GCA_026745375.1 Platyura marginata | reverse complement strand
AGTGTTACTACATATAAGTTTATGTTTATGAAAATTTTAAACCCTAAATACCTAAATATGGATCCAATATTCGCAAATATAAAACACCATCGATACCTAATGTCACATTATCTATCGTAATAGCACTTTGCTTTGGAACGTCTATAGCAATTTCTTTTAGACTTTGAACATATTTAACGCGATCGACTATCGGTAGAAGAATATTCAATCCAGGCTCTAGTATTCTATGAAATTTTCCCATTCGTTCAACGACCCATGCCTGGAAAAGAAAAACTCATTCAGTAATTTATCATAAAAACTAACAACCACTAAAATATTAACTGGAACAAATTCGAAAACTTAAGAAATTCTTATTACTAGGTTTATTAGATTAGGTAAAGCGTATTTCAACAATAATCATAGTAGATTGGTTTTGTTGCGGTTCAGGAAAACGATATAATTAGTGAAATGACAATTATTTTGGGCTCATTTTACATTCTACAGAATATTACCCAAGGTAATCAGTTTTGGTGAAATATTTCGAACACGTCAACTAATAGCAGCTTATTTAAAGGCCAGAAGTAGGGAATATAAAAACTACACACAAACCTCTTGTTGAGGAACAAATAGCATTATTGTATTGATTGGTGTTGATATTTTTTGACGATAGGTATTTAAGCGAAAAAAATTATTTAGGCCAGACAGTAGTTTCGGTCTCTAGAAGAAGAAAAAAATGGTTAGGGAATTCAAAAAATATATTACTATAAAATTGTTTTATGCAAATATACCATTACAACAGCTCCTACAATATTCATAGTTTTAGGCCGAAACATGGTGAATGATGAAAATTTTGTTTATTCTGATTAACTGCTCCAGCAAATTCGAATTAGATGTTTTTATATTTGAATATTTGTGAAAAAAAATGACACAAACAAAATTATATGATTTTTTTGCAATAAATAATCAACACAAATAAATTTAAACGAAAAATGTTTATATTAATTATAGTTTCTGTTTTTATTATTTTTGTTTGGTTATGTGACAAAAAGTCCGCAGTTTGCACGTCAATTCATGAGTCTGTTCAATTATCGGCGAAAAAAAGTCGTCTTTTATTAATAAATTCAAACAACAAAAATTATATTATACAATTTGCATAGAATGGTCATTCCTACACATGTGTCTGTTCACCAATTTCGCCTATAGAAAAAAAAACGGTACCTGGTACATGACGAAATTTTGACTTGAGCAGAAATGATTCTTCTTTTGCTACAATGATTTTGTTAAAGTTAATAATTTGAAACTATGGATACTAGTGATTTTAGGATTGTGAGTACCCGAATGTATTTCAGCCAAATAACCGATCTTTTTAGTTGATATTTTTGAATGTTTTTTTAAAAAAACGCGCCCTGTTTAATTTAAAACACTTGATGGGGAAAAAAAGTATGTGGTAATACAATTTTTCAAGTCGAATGTTCAAATTTTACGAGAAAAATGTTGTACTATTGTCAAAATAGTTGGACGGTGAAAGCAATTTAAATACTACTACTACTACTACTAATTTTTTGTGATTTTTTAAATAATAATTTTCTAAAAATTGTTATCCGTAATCCGTAAATCCGTAATTAATTTGTAATCCGTAACTTACTGTGTTATAATTATAAACATCACTAATGGATACCTCTGACATAACGTTCAATATAAAACCTGTGAATGATAAATCAAGAAGAGGATCCACTTTATTTAATATAGGATCCCCATCCTCAAGAGGAGGTAAGTTTAATTTTGTTTTATTCAATTTTTTCAAAAATGTTTATTACAAAATGGGGCCCATTCCCTTCGTTGAAGGATAGTGTTTTAACTCTAAATTCCAATAGACTTCTTTCGTTAATATTATATTTTAAAAGATAAACTATACATAACGCTAGTAAAAATGGTTTTTTCTTTCTTTCAGGAACTTCCATTGAGACCAACTTAATATTTAAAAAGTAAGTACCGTATTTCATTCCATTTTTAAATTTATGGTGTGAGTAGAGATTATTATACTTCCAGTTTTTCAATACAATTCCTTGATTTAAGTTTAAGTAATGAAATAGCCTCCATATTAATAACCAAAACATTATCTCAAAGAGCACGTACTTCTTATGAGTAATTTTCTTACAATAATTTATGCACTTCATCTATAAGTAGAGATCTAGTAGAATAAAAAATCTTATAATTTATTAATATTTTAGATACGAGGAATGTCTTGAAAGAGAAAAAAAACAATGGAATTCACTTATTCCAGATAAAAAACCATCTAAGTATGTTTAGTCACTTTTTACTTAAATCTAATTTAAATTCACAATAATTTTATTGCAGTTTAAAAAAGGCTCCATTAACTGTTGACAGAAATATCTTAAATAGTCAACAAAAAATGTATCTTGCTAGAGCACCAGATTTTCAAAAATTCAAAAATGATTCTGAACAATTTTGTCAGAATGCCATATTTTTACTTAAATACAATGAGGATTATATTGGCAAAGTGGCTGCCTTTGATGAACAACTCAAAGATAAACTTGAGAGGACTTCTCAACAGTTAATCAATGATATTAATATTATACATTAAGGTTGAGGAAATAAAATATTTTTATACAATAATTCAATAAGGCTTTGTTTCGAGTTAAAGTTTTCTAACTCATCGGGGACCCCATAGGACTATCGAAACAAATTATTTTCGTATTGAGTTGGACACATTTTTTTGGAATCAAAATATCATTCGAATAAATAGTAAGGGGGAACTTTTGATATGTCATTTCATATTACCAGGATACCTCGGATAAATTATCGGTTATTCCCTTGAATCTGCATCAGTCAAATACGAATATTGGTATGTGGATGATTGCTTTGTTGGCCTACATCCCAAAGATTTTATTTATTGGGAACAACACTCAATATGGAATATGAGGATGATCATGGAGTTGGCTATTGTTCAATTAACTTTCTTATGCAAATATATATTATTTCATTGGATTTGTTCGAAAAGGAATAAATTCGTACGCAAATTTCTTTAAAGATTAGGTGATTCACAAAAAAAAAACAATTAATTAAAGGTTTGATAACAATATTAATTAAATTTTATTCTTTTGTGTTAAGGTTCTTGTTCTTATGGTAAATATAATGTACATATAAATCTTATAAAAATAAATCCGCTAAAAACATCACATAATTTTGCATTCGTTATGTTCTTGTAAAGGAGAAATGCATTAATTATCAAAAAAGAAGGTACATACAAATATTATGATTTTTTTTTTTTTTTTTTTTGGTTATAGAAATATTGAATTTTACAAAATATTTTTGAATACGAATAAAAAAAGTTTTCTTTAGAAACATTCGATAATAATACAAAAATCTATGAATTTAGAAACATAAAACAAAAACAATTCTAATAAAAGCGAATAAGCGAAACAGTTAGAATTAATTAATTGATTGAATAAAATTTTGGAATAAATTTCTTTTGTTTAGCATAAAGCGTGCAAATTAAAAAACATTAAGATAAATAACAAACTTTAGGTTTTGACGGATAACGCCTATTGCATTACAGGAAGAAAGTGGTGTTTTTTTTTTAATTTCGATAACTTGAATACTGAAATTTGTTTTTTTTTTGTAATATTACTAAATCTATATTTATAAACAGTTGAAGTAGTAGTAGTAGTAGTAGTAGTAGTAGTATTAGTAGTAATTGTATATGCATATATCGAAAAGCATATTTTTGTAATTGTAATTGGGGGGGAAGGTTTTTTTTACGATACTTTTGTTTTTTTCTTTGGATCACGTCTGGAAGGCTCTGGCGTTGAATGAAGTGATAGTTCACGAAAGCTTATCTGCAATAAAATAATTAAAATAAATTTAGTAATAATCAATCGAAATTCATTTTGGACATAACATCTTTATTAAATCACCCCTCCCCCTTTCTGTTAATTGGAGAAGATAGAAAAAAAAACACTTACCAATTGTTCATTATCCGGAACTCTTGACAGTAAATCTAAAACCTCATTATTTGGAATTGTATGAGGGCGAACAAGCCGACGAGAAAATTTCACAATGCCCCATAATAATAATAATATTCTTGTTGGTATTAGCTGCAGAACTATAGAAACTACTGATAAAAGTATTGCCGCTAGCCAAGTTAATTCGGGAACGGAAAAATTAAATAGACTGAAAAATAACCATAAATTAATTAAAATTACAAAACAAACAAAAATTGCACAAACAAATTACTTCTTAACACTTTCACCCAATGACGCTAAATAACCGATTGAATTTTGAACAGTTTGTGACACTTCCTGAATCGCTTGTAATCGTTCTTTGATTGTTTTCTTTTCTTCTTTATCTTTGTCATCTTCGTCCTCATCTTCGCTTCCCAAATCATAATCATTATCTGAAGATTGTGTAGATGTTCCCGTTATCCATTTGACAAACCAATTTCTATCAACAAAACATTTTTTTCCCTGATTAATATCAATAAATAGATAGATTCTCAATATACCCCGCCCTCACGCCGAAACAACCATTTTTATAAAATCGATTTTTTCGGTTGTTAAGGGGGGAGGTTTTTGTGATGTGTAATTAAAATTTACTTTATAATTAGTAGCAGCAAAATTATTGGTATTGTTGATAAATCGAACCATATACAGCCACAAATCCATAATATAAAGGCTATGATTGATCGTATTGGAGATTCCCATTCAAAACAACTCCTACAAATGAAAAAGAATTGATTAAAAAAAAATTATAAATTTGTTATGGATTTAGGATCAAACATGTTCTACAGGGATACACTAAAAGAAACAGTTACCCTACAAAAATTCATTTTTTTCTCACTTTGAATACTTCATTGGTAGGTACTTCTAAGTTGGATATATTTTTTACTCTTAAAAGAGTACTACTAGAAGCTCATGTTCACTTTTTCCATTTCAAAAATGTTAAGTTCTCTTTGTCTCAATCGAATGGATAGTCTCAGTTTCATGTGTATGCATTTGGGAGGGGATCTACAGTATTTATAGGGAAACCACTACCTGAGGGCTTACTCTTGAAAATGATATGAGCGTATTTGTGTCGTTTATCGTTTTTTTCTACTTTGGACAATATAGCATCGTCGACGACTAAACTGCTGTCGAATACGCCACTAAACTTAAAACAATGGCGGCTTTGACTTTTGGTGAATTGTTGTAGATTGTAGAGGAAGTGCTTAAAGAAACGCTAAAGTGCTAAACGACTATCGTTTTCAAGAGTAAGCCATCTGTTCTGCCAGTTAATCCAAAAAATATTGTCCTGGATTGAGATTCGGAGTCAAAAAACTTTTGCATTGATATTGGAATTGACCACCTTATGTACTGTTATAACAGAAATGATACGGCAAAAGGATTTAAATGATTCGAACAATATTGCGTCGATGTAGTTTAATTGGAAAGACGCGTATTACAACACCAAACCATTTTTTTTTTATTTTTAAAAAGGTGTGACACTTGCTTCTAGTAGACTTAATCATACATTTTGCATTAGAATTTATTGGGTTTATTTTCTGGCACAAGGATTTTTTTTTTTTTAATATAAATTTATTAAATATTATTAAAAGCAAATACAAATTGACGCACGCTATGAAAAAGTAAAATCATAAGAAGGAAGAAGAAGTTTACAACTGCCACTTATGTACAGGAATTTAAAAAAACTAATTTATGAACTCTAAGAACTAATAAAAAAAATGTTAATCCAATCAAATTGTCAATTGCACCGGCAACATAACAAAAATATTAAAAAATTGTTATTGAGTAATTACTATTATTGTTTAATTTTAGAAAACGGTTTAAATTATAGTACATAGATGATGAAGATGATGATGATGAAGATGATGTGAAAAAATATTTGTAGTCAATCGATTCCAAATTAGTTATTTTTAAATTAAATTGACAAATACATTTATGAAGCAACATCTAGTCAACATCTATAGTAATAGGAACATATTCGATAATAGGAATGTTCTGATTCTGAATTCTTTCTCATAGTAATTAATTGAGCTACAAAGCAATGTCGGCAATCGATTGTACCATACCAATCAGATTTGCAGTCAAAATCCAAGTCATGTGATTTTAATTGATTGCATTGTGGATGTAGTTTGGTTGAATGAACGTTTCAAGCAGTGCAAAGCAAAAAGCCTGAGTGTAATATAGAAAGAGAGAGATAGTTATGTTTACCAACCCTATTGTACAGTTTTTTGTCTATTTATTCGCGTATCAATTATTTTCTTTCAACAATGAATTATAAAATGGCGTTGAGAACATTTTTTTTTCAATTTTGAAATGTTCATCAAGCTAAAAAATAATTTGTCCTTTTAAGAAATACTTGGAATTCGGCATTCAAAGAAAATATTTAAACCCTTTGTCAGAGATCTTTAATTTTCTTTTATTACTCGTATGAGCGTAGCTTCAAAGAAAGAAAAGAAAAGAAGAAATGTTTCTAACGTCTCTTATTCACTGTCAAATGATTAAGATTTCGACTAACGACTTAGTTTTGAACGTTGACATCGTTTATTAAGTAGCCCTCGATTAAGATCGTCATTGTTTGTGGAATAAATTAAGCAAAATCAGAAGAATCAGAAGTTCGATAATGGGTGATACAATCAATTCTATTCAATAATAAATTGTTTTGTTTTTCTATAAGTTCTAACATTTAACTTTTATGGATGGTATCTCCATACCGATAAATAATTGAACTGACTATACTTCTTTTTACTGCTTTATATCTTCGTATCGGATATATTAAATTTCTACTCTTGGTTTAAACTTCCAACAATCTATATAAAAAACAAATATGAAAAATCTTAACGCACTTAACTCTAGTTAAGTCAAACACATTTTACATGCCTACACAATTTGTACAATCAAGCATTTAACCAATTTTTCAACTAACCAGTGTCAAATCGTCTAGAATATTAATAACCCCAAATGACTCATTGTCAGAGTATCGCAGTAGAAAATTGTCTGGAAAATTTATGTATAATATTTGAGGATATGTTGACAAAAAAAATTACAGTATGTCCCGGTCCCCAGTGGATATTTACAAGTGTTTTTGGTAGACCTTCATTTTGGGATACCCTGTCTGTGTGTGTGTGTGTATGTGTTTAAGTAGTAATCATGCTAGTTACAAGCATAAATAATTTAGAGTTAATATTTTAAGGCAATTTCTTTTACTTATTGATAGATACTACACAAGTAGTACTTGGAATTTTTTTTTTTGTGTATACTGAGAATGTTAAATTACATTAAAAATTATTAACCCCTCCCAGAAACGTCGTGTCGTATCAAAAGTCATGCCATTATTTATAGTCAGTTAGTTTTTAATTTCAGGTGACAAAATCATAAATAACAAACACAAAGTCTTTGTGAAATTAAAACAAAAGAAAAAAAAGAAGAAAATTTGTCTTACCTGGACAAATAACGGGCATTGTTCGAATAAGATTTCTAATGTTGAAAGAAAACAAAAACGATAAATTAAAATGAATAAATAAACAAAATCATAAAATTAAAAATAGTATATAGAAATATAGCTAAGACAATAACAATACTTACTGTAAATATCTACCCCAATCCAAAAAATACATAATAATTGTTTTGAGTCGGGTGACATTCCGTAGAAATATTTGCCTTTTAAATTTGGCCTCTTGTGTGACTAATTTTTCTTCTTTTGGATCAAGAACACGTAACGCCGCACGAACGGGACTCCACACTACATTCATTTCTAATAAAATCTATAAATAATTATTTTGTAATTTAATTGTTATGTTTTGATGTTCTCCATAATTATAATTAATTACTTGAGGTGAATTTCCTTTAGCCCGTGTAAACATTTTTTTATCCTTTAGCATATACCATCTCTTCTCACCGTTGTGTATTCTTAGCAATGGTATAGCAAGTCGACCAAGAAACTCAACTTTGTGATCGCGATCTTCATCAAAAACTGTTATTTCCAATACAGATGACATATCTTTGACATTACTATAGAATTAAAAATTATTCTTTAAATGGTAGTAAAATATTGAAAAAAAGGGGGAAAAAAACCTTACAATGTAAAAATTTTATTCCAATTTGGAGCCAGTGTTTTATATTCGGTTTGAGTTTGTAAACGTGAATTGATCAATTCCAACACACAAAATGGATCGGATTTACCGCCTAAATCGGCTGCCGCCAAACCAGTTGCGCCAAAAACTTTTACCGTCAAATGACCGACGTCACGGAGATTTTGCAAAGCCTTGTAAAATGAATATTTCATTTGTAACATAGTTTTGTCCTGTATATCTTCTTTGTACGATGTTAAATCGGTAATTGTTTCCGATGCCGTTGTACCACTTATTGTTAATAAAAAAAATACTTCTGCCGTGCTATCTTCAAACTGTTGCCAAAGTCCATGTGTTTCTTCACGCTGCAATATTCGTAGATCGACTTTACATTTGCCACATGGTGTATTTCTGTTCCATAGGGTGACCTCAAGTAGTTGATCTTCATCGAAAAGATGCAAATCAAATTGTTCCAGCCATCGTGCTTGCCACGAAGATTTACTTTTGAACTTTTCATTTCCTAATCTAAAATCAAAATGGACGTGATGTTACGAAAAATGTTTATTAATTGAATTTATTATTTGGGGTAGACAATTTGTTGCTTCCACTAACATATTTTTGTGACGACAGCGCAAACGCAAGAGGCGATAATATTGATACGAACAAATGAAATGAAACTGGGAATATAGAACAGATTTGTGGTTGTTGTCTTTCATTGCTTCGTGCGGAATAAATTAGTCGTTGACCTCTAATAAGACAAATTTAGAGTAATGTAGTGTGTATGACCCGGTCGGTCTCCTGGTAGCATTACTACGCAGAATGCAAGCATTTTCTAGCATTCATAAATATTTAATTTACATTAAATATTAAGAATTACTTACCTAAATCTTACATGAGATTCATTTATAATATTTTCGGGATCTGGTGGAAGATTTTTAACTTCAACTAGTACTATTGTAACGACAGAAGTCCAAATTTGTGATTTAAGTCGTTTGGAAGCATCCGCTAGTCTAGGATGTCGCAGGAAGTACTAAATTATGTATGAAAAATTGTTTTTATTGAATTTAGATCTCTTTGGGAAGTAAATTTTACCTGTTCTTTATCCTCTTGGGTTCTTGGCCAAAGTGTTGCATTTATTCGTAGTTCGCCTAGATATCTGGCTGGCCGTGATGGATCTTCTAATTTAATAAATAATTCTTGTAAACGTCCTAATTCTAATGTGGTAAGATCAAGAATGGATGAACCCATGAAATCATCTTGTAAACCCCAATCATAATCGAATACCTATGCGATCAAATACAAAATTTGATTTCTGATTTCTATCGATAAGTATTTTAACGAAAAACTAACTTTAATATTAATTGGCTGGAATGGATCTTCAATAGGTACAATAAATGTTTCGTCCCAATGGGGGTTTAAATCTCTATGAACTGTTTTCGATTTATGCAATAAACGACCGCCCAATTTGAATTTAACATACGGATCACTGGTGCCTGTAATAATAATGGGAATTTAAATTTTTTTTAAAAAATTCAACATAAGTGTGGAACGTACCGTTTTTATCCATTGCCACCAAATCATGACCACTTACAAGATGAACTCTTAGCTGAAAGAATGCATGTTGTCTTAAACTTGCTTCTCTTTTCTTTTGAAGTTCATCTGCCTAAAATGAATAATCATTGGATCATTTAGTCACGTTCATTTCTGTTATAATATCGAAATATTTGGTACGTACTCGCAAAATGTCTACAGCTGCCTGACTACAAGACGGTTCAATAGATACGGTCAACAATTCCTTTGACACTGATTTAGATCGATCGCCAGACATTTCTGTTAACTGTCGACGAGGTGATTGGGTGAGTGGTGTTGTTGAACTACTATATTCTGAACTATTATCGGCCGCATAATCAGCATGTTCATGTTCAAATGATTTTCCAATATGTGACCTTTTGCTACGATCTTTGCTACGACCACGTGACCATCGATGCTTTAATGTACTAAAAAATCCATGTGTTTTCTGAATGACGCCGGCAACAGACGGATTTACAGCACTTTTTGCTCGCTGCGGAGAATTATTAGGCCAATCGGTATTAAATTTACCACAGCTTAGTTCTGATGCTGATTTGCTTAGGTGTTTTCGAAGTTTTGAACATTGTAAATCTTCATCAAAACATAATCTTTCTGTAAATTTTTATTTATAATAAAAAATTTCAATAAAAAA
Organism: Platyura marginata; assembly: GCA_026745375.1. Classification (NCBI taxonomy): domain Eukaryota; kingdom Metazoa; phylum Arthropoda; class Insecta; order Diptera; family Keroplatidae; genus Platyura; species Platyura marginata. The sequence goes on along the minus strand of JANSTT010022459.1, from coordinate 31,777 downwards.
TATTAATAAAAAAAAAAAAAAATTTACTGTTTGAGGTTTTTTTTAATGATATTGTCATAAAGCGTGCAGAGATTTTCAGAGAGGGATTCTATTATTTTGACCCAACTGCCCTACCCATAATAATAAATCGTAATTACTATTCAGGGTTGCCTACTTTCAAAATTATTGATTAAAATGAGTTAGGGCGACCAAAAAATGTCTTACAATGAATTAAAAGTGGTTGAAAAAATTCTTCTACATTTACTGCTGCATGAAGTCATGAATATAAAGATAGTTCTACACAGTTAACAAAAAAAAAATATGTAATCAATTACGTTAGATTAAATCAGCCATATGAAAATACAAAAAACTAACCCTCCCTAATTTATAACAATAGTATATTATATTATTTAGAGCAACTGAAACTTAAAGCGTAACTTATTTATGCATGTCATGAACATACAAAAGTACACAATTATAGAATAATTTATGTTTTTTTGTGTTTTTTTTTGTTAGAAACGGGTAAATATTGATACATAAATGAGAGATCCTTGAAAAAAAAATGTGGGTTTGCCTAAGAACCAATTACTTAATTAGTTGTTCAATTAAGAATAAAGGACAATAGTTTTGTCACGCTTATCCACCTACATATCCATACGTATCTACTGAGTAAACGTTTCAGGATGTACAATAATACGGAAAAAACAAACATCAACAAACTAAAAAAATCTTTTGAAAATTATTAAAAACAAAAATTATATTATTGCAACATTTATTTAAAAAAAACGAATTTGATAAAATTATTAAAATTATGGATTTTACGCAAATTGCAAAAAAAAACATTTTCATTGATATGCTAGTGGGATGGTAAGTGTAAGTATTATATTCAAATACCAAAAAAATCACAAAATAGTTCACCTTCTTCCATTACCCCTAAGTGAATCAGTAACAGGTGCTCTTACATAACATTATATTTGTTTATTTATATTATTTTCACAAATAACAATAATAAAATTTAATATATTTTTTCTACTTTTCTTTTTTTTTACTATTGCAAAGAAATCAGTAAAATTTGACAGTTCTTTGAGATTTCCTTTTTTTCCCGATAGAAGGCGTCATATGTAATATTTTTCAACCCATCTTTTTGAACCAATTTGAAGTGCCAATTCGCCCGCAATAAAATGGTTGCCTTTATATTTTTGATCGCAAAAAACCACGTGACCGCAATATTTTTGACATTTTTTGTTTTTGTTTATGTTTATTTTGGGGTTATGTTTTCTAATTACGAATTAGATCAAGTTGAGTTTGAGGCTATAAAAAGATTCTACGGTATGCTAACTATCTATCATTCTATAATAACTAAACATCTACAACAACAAATGTTATGCAGTAATTTAATTTTTGGGCATTTTTTTCTCTATTAGTTAAATCGAAACAATAAATGTATTTAAAACCAAATGATCCTCTTGTTTCTGGTGAAATTAAACAAATAATCGGATTAATTCAGCAATTATTTTATCGCGATTATTGTGACTTTTTTGGAACAAAGGTAATAATTTTGGTATTTCTAGGATTCCAAAAAGAATTATTGAATTGGCAACGACCATACCATCTTGAATACACCGGTTCTCGTCTGATCACCGAAGTTAAGCAAGATTGGGCGTGGTTAGTACTTAGATGGGTGACCGCTTGGGAACACCGCGTGTCGTTGGCTTTTTGCAATTTTTTTGTGTACAAATAATTTAGATTTTAGATATTTCTAGGATTCCAAGAAGAATAATAAAATTGGCAACGACCATACCATCTTGAATACACCGGTTCTCGTCTGATGGGTGACCGCTTGGGAACACCGCGTGTCGTTGGCTTTTTTTTTGCAAATTTTTTGTCCTTTCAATAAGGATTTGTGGTATTTTATTCCTAGACTCTAGAGGATAGATATCTGAAAGATCCTGTGTAGTTGCCCCGGCATATGAAAAGCGATTTATTAATAAAATGTAGTAAATGAGAGAAACTTAAAAATTCGTCTTGTTTTCCATACATTCTAGTCTAAGATCAACAAGAACCATCAATAAAGATTATTTAGAATATTTAAAAAAAATCTACAAGAAGCATCAATGTTTATAAATATGTACTTATACGTGTTTGATAACAATCGAAGATTAAAACCATTTACTGGTATGCAATACACGAGTATGAACAAATTCTACAAAATGTATTTACGAAAAAAAATTGAGAAAGTTTTAACATAAAAACATTATTTATATAGGCTAAAAAACACTTTTATATAACAAGTGAAATGGGTCAGGTGGTAAAGGCACGGTGTTACAAATGAAATATATTGCCAAATATTCATGAGTTCGAATCCCGACGTGGTTGCTTTTTAATTTGAAAATAATATTTCTACCTCTTGTAATGGTGTGAGAGAATTTACAAGAGATAGGAAAAATTGCTTTTTGCATCTTTTTTTTCCATCAAACAACAAAGAGGTAAACACAGTGATTTTTTGGTCGATGTGCTCCGATTGGGCTGAAAATTTATGGGATCATAGAGCACGGCTAAAAAATCACAGTCAGGTAGTCCGCGTGCCCGTCAGGCCCCTGGGCCGCCTGTTATTCAAGAGCTAACGTGCTAAAAACGATACTTTTAAAATAATCTTAAAAAATAGATAAACATTTTTTAAAATTCTGAAATTTAATAAATATTAAACTTACATCTATTATCTATAGTTCTGTATTAAAAGAAATTTTCCAGCTCTGCTGGTTTTCCCGTGAGAAATTTCCCACAAACACCTTACATGAAAATAATTCGTGCAAGCGTATTTTCAGCGATTTATTAAAAATAGAAGGAAAGAGTTTTCACCAAACTTTCTTTTTCTAAATAGTAGGTAGTATAGTCTAGTTTCACAATATAAAAAATCCTATTGATAAATATATTGGAAAATTGGTGATTTTTTCTATTTTCTGAGAAACATAAAATCTAAAAAGTTTATCTAACTAACTTGACGTGTTCTCGGAAAATTTGCTCTATTGGAAAATTCAACTAATTTTTAAAAAAAAGCTGAATCCTTTCCCTTTAAATTGATATAAAACTTTTGGATGTATACCCAATAGTTTGGCCAAAATATGATGACAAAGTTACCTCTACCGACGATCTTCTTTTACCCATATCTCTGCCATTTTTGAAAGGACATTAGGCCACCGAAGACTTTATTCCTTAGAATTATGGCCTCTATAACATATTTAAAGGTCATTTCGCTACGAATCAAAAACCTCAAAAAACCTACTTTTCAGAAAAAGAAAAACGTCCAAAGCCTATTTTCGTTATTAATGAAAAATTTGAGATGGGCTTTTTTGGAATCTATTAAGTATCTAATTAGAAGACTTTTCGCATTGAAAAAACCCGGAAAATCTTTAACTAATTTTTTTAAATAAAACAACAAAAAAATTGCAAAAAAGCCAACGACACGCGGTGTTCCCAAGCGGTCACCCATCTAAGTACTAACCACGCCCAATCTTGCTTAACTTCGGTGATCAGACGAGAACCGGTGTATTCAAGATGGTATGGTCGTTGCCAATTCAATAATTCTTCTTGGAATCCTAGAAATACCAAAATTATTACCTTTGTTCCAAAAAAGTCACAATAATCACGATAAATCCGATTATTTGTTTAATTTCACCAGAAACAAGAGGATCTGGATTTGGAGGATTTGGTTTTGAATACATTTGTCGTTTCGGTTTTAACTAATAGAGAGAAACAAACGCCCAAAAATTAAATTAGAGCATAACATTTGTTAATTACTTTAAAAAACAGTGTTTTGTTTCACATTAAACTCTTTTCAAGACGTCTATCTATCTATACACACACGACAGGACTAAATGGTAAAATTTAAATTCAATTCTATATTTCTATATCAGAAATATTTTGAGAAGATATAAAATATGTAAAATTGTAAATAAACTGATAAACTGATAAAACGATAAAATGTCCTTTACCTACTTTTACAACTTGCAACCAAAATATTGGGATGTAAAATGTTTTTAAATTACATGTAAAATGAATGCAAACTTAGGTAGGCACATAGATTGCGGCTGGGTGTAGGATCTTCACAAAGAAAAAAGAATGCTCATTGAATATTTATTGCACCCAAAATCTTCTTTTGGTATTTCTATTTGTTTATTAAATTATATTTAAAGTTTAAGCTGTCTTATAGTTATAGACGTTGATCAGATATCGGTTATGTCCAGATAAACATAATAACGAAAAATTAAGGAATATTGTTAATCGACACTTAATAAAAATATAACCAGAATATAGAAGTCACAAGGATACTATAGATATAGACTTTCAGAGTAAAGTTAATTCATTGGAACCGAATTTCCACAACGGAAGTAATATGAGTAATATTTTGTTAATTTTTGGATATTTACATCAGATAGATGCGACAAGAAAATGTGACAGGTTTTATAGTTACTGGTTTCTACGAGTATATCTACATAATGAAAACATGTTTCGTTTTCATTTTCTAAGATGGAATTTTAATTAAGATCTTTTCTTGTACATTTTTTTAGTAGGTATTATATATTATTTAATGTTCTATACATTCATTATGGGAAATAGAATTATTACAATTAGAACCGGTTTAAATTTATCAATTAATTTTGGTCACATTGGTTTTTTAATTAAAGAAACAAATATTTTCAATTATTTTTTTTTTCTTATGACAACTATTGGAACCCGTTTGTATTTTCTTCATAAAAACTAATCACTTTTGTTATTGGTACCATATGTAGTTATATCGTGTGTGTGTAGTAAGATATTTATTAAATTTTTCATATATACATATATGTAGATACATATGTGAACAAAATCAGAGTATAACGCACCATTATATAAATAATTAGTATACCCACATATATCTGAATAATAATAAAGGTGAAATTAAAATACATATAATAAAAAAAAAACCTACATATATGTACATACCTCTATCATTAAACTATACCTGCCTATATGTAGATGGAGTTATCCACTCTTTAATCCCATAACACTTTTCTGGTGATCTCTACAATAATAAACCAACGATTCCGTTCAGCATACCTTTCTTTCTTATAATATTTCAGTCAATGGTAAACCGCGAATCGCAAACGATCAATTTATTTATGAGTGGTAATGACGATGGTTATCTGGGTAATTAAAAAAAGTTAAAAAAAAATATTTTGAAATTTTAATTGTGTTTTATAACTATAAAGAAGAAAATCATAAAAAAAGAAAAAAAGAAAAAAATTGTTTTGTTATAAAAATATGTTTTAAGTAAAAACCACAACACAGTGTTCCACATTCATAAATATAAAAAGGATTCATCATCACCACCACCATAATATTGCCATTAGGGAGTCAAGGTAAGTTTGTCCAAGCATCCGGTTTTGTTTATTATGTATGTGTGAATGTGTATAAAAACAATACCTAATTTAATTTAATTAATAATTTTGAACATTTCTTAATGTTGGTTATTTTTTAATTTCTTTTGAAAATGTAATTGGAATAAAAGTTACGGTCAAGTAAATTCAACAAATTCGTAAGACAATTTAAAAATCAGCAAAAAAAAAAAAAAGAAAAAAAAACTACCAAGAAAATAATAATAGGTATTGCTAAATTATAGATATATATCTAAAAAAAAAATTGCATATTATAGGAAACATGTTAAAAATCATAATACATATATATAGAGAGGTATAGATTGTGAGATCGGATCATTAATGTATAGTAGAAATTAATTATATTGTATTTTATTGGCCCAGATTTTGTACATGCACTCTAGCAATTAAACTCAGCAATTTCTTCTTTCTATAAACATTTTAAAAGTAAAAAAAAAAAAAAAAACCAAAGAACATGCACGGATATTGCATATTATTATTGTTATTATTATTATTATACCTACTTTGGCTAGTTTGCGGATAAGTATTCAACCTTTACAAGTTCATTATGATATAGAAATTTAATTAAAAAAAAAAAAAACAAATTATTAACTGCCTACTTGTTAAAAAATTCGTGTTCATTTAACTTTATTATTATTATGCTATTATTAAATTATAGACTATGTTAAATACATACATTGCATATACATATGTATGTACATACTTATGTATGATAAGATAATATAATTAATAGACATCTTATTGTTTTGTTTTAAATTTAACAAAATAATGCATTTGAGGTAGAGTTGTAGCGTATTTAACCGTGTGACGATAAATATACAATTAGAAACTATCTGTATGTACTTAAAAAAAGGTAAAAGTTTTTCATAAAGACACCACACAATTAATCACTATGTTAACATTTATATGATGATTATGTAGTTATGTACACATCTTATGTATCTATGTTATTGTATATAGTGCGTAGTGTAGTAATTTTATTTTTAAAAGATATAATTATGTTTATTGAGGCAATTAATCGAGCGATTAACATTTGTTTTTGGTTTGAAAACTAAAGAGGTCGTCCCGACAAACATTCTGTTGACATCGGATTTGTCTACATTGTACACAATGGAACTATTTTCTATTATTTGAATTTAAGTGGTACTAATGATATGATAATGATTCAACACATAAACGAATGGCAATAAGGAAGAAATAATTGGCTACACCGATAATTATATATAGAACTTCTTCACTATCAACGATTTTGTCTTAATGGTTTTTTTCTCTATTCCAGTAATTAATTAAAAACCTTGGAAATCATATAAAATTGGTTGCGGCGCCATAACAGTAGAACAAGGAACTTTTTAATAAAATTATCTTTTTTTATTCTCTACAAATTTTTGTCATATTCATTTTTTCTCTATTCCGATTTCCTTTTGAGTAAATGATTATGTACTTTATATTTATATTAAAATAAAGGAAAATCTTAACAATTTCGTTCCAGAATTTCATAAATTTGATCTTCAAATTAATAACTTTAACGTTTTCAATAAATTTCTGGAGATTTCAAAAGATTTGTATAGATTTTCCCAGTATTTCAACACATTTATCAAAAAACGCCTGAAAATGTCATAAATTTCAAACCAAAAAAGGACATTTAATTTTGAAATATTTTAAATAAATATTTAACGACGAGATAGACCTAATATCTATATATCATTGGATTCGTACAAGTCTCATCTTTAATTTTAGTAGTAGTCTCTAAGCTGAATTCAAATTCCTTGATTTTTAAAAAACGTTTTAGTGATATCATGTTTTTGAATCTGGTTTCTATGTAAATGTCTAACCAGTGACCATATCGATGAACGGTCGGCCAAATATAACTGGAAAAAAAATTTCTACAATGGTCCAGTAGTTTAGGAGATGTGATTTTTTTTTTAAGGAACTTTTATTGAAAATCTAAGTAAGGGAAAATTGGGAAAATCTGAACAAAAAATTTGTTTTTCAGAATTCAATAGATTTGATCTCAGAATTAGTAATCTTAATGTTTCCAATAGTTTTGTGGCGTTTGAAGCGATTTATCTAAACTAGGACCCTTCGCATAATATTATAAATTAAGACAACAACTTTTTTGTATTTTACAACCGGAAAACCAGAAGAAGCTTTCTCCTTAATTTATGAACCCAACCTAAAGAGAGCTTACAATTAATTTCAAAAAATAAATTATATCAATTTATTTGGAAACCGCTTTTTATGATGAATATAATCAATATTACGACAAACATATATTTTACTCGACTATATACATACTTATGTATGTATATTGTATATATCTTGATGTACATACTTAGTTAAGCAACTTATAATATGTACGTACAGGTACACCTAGGTATTAATAAAAAAATTGCTTTTTTTTCTTTTCAATCATCAAATGAAAATGAACTTGTTCGACCTGTTACAATTTCACTTTTTTATCCATATGTGCGAGAGTATGACTTGGTATGTTTCCATCAACAGATTATTTGCTCTGGAACAATTAAATGTAATGAAAGAATTTATTGAATGTTTTGTTTTTTTTTTTTTTTTTAAAGACATGAGGAGGTATGATTTCGATTTCTTTCCTATACCTATTTACAACAACAAAATTGTAGAAAAAAAAAAGTTAATGGACAGTTTTTGATGTGGTTTTACGCTCTAATTTGTGGGCTATTACAGGCACGATAATGTCATTTTGAAACACTTTTAAAACCGATTATGATATTTCCATTGGATCGAAACTATTTTCGCTCACTTTTAATTTTAATTGCATATAACTGTTAAGAATTCACACCGAGAAACATTAAATACCTTTTAATCTTATTTATTTATAGAAATTATGTTGAGGGTAATTGCAACTATTGTGTTGGTCAGAAATGTACTGTCTGAGAGTTGGTCACGTCAACTACAAAACGGTTTTATCACCACCGCTACAAATAATGAATGGATCCCTCTGCCCTGTCCTTCCTGTCAATCACAAGGACGGCATTTAGGTGCAAGATTGTTAAATGTACCTGCAGTACCTCAACCACAGCCACAGCCACATTACATTACTCAATTGTTTCAAAAAAGTGAATCGAACGAGGCTTTACAAAATACTAAGGATCCAACACCGTTGGTTATAACATCTCATCCATTAATTTCGGGTCAACAATTTCATTTACCATTTAATGGACAACAACAACAATCGCCATTATCACAACAACAACAACAACAACAGCCGCAGCAATTTCAACATGAGCAATTACAATATTTTAACGTACAACCGGAACAACAAATGCAGCCACAGCAACAGAAAATACAGCAAGAACTGTTGCAAAATTTTAATGAAAAACAAATTCAATATGAGCAACAACAACATCAACCGCAAAAAGAGGAACAACAACAAAGACAATATCAAGAACAAGCGCCAAATATCAACGGAGAAGCCAGATATCTACAGGATCCATCACCCTATGTAGGTTTTATGCATACCAAACCATCTGTGGTGCCTAATATTAATCAACAACAAAATCCGGAACATTTTAACAAACCCGCCGATGAGCCCAGAAGCATTCAACAACAAGAAGATATTCAGCTACTATACGTTCCAGTGGATACATTATGGAATTACAAAAATCAACAAATAAATAACAATAAAAACAATGAACACTTTATCGATCCTCTTCAGATAAACAATTTCTACACACCGATTCCACATACGTCAACAGCAGCAGTACCATCTACTACCGCAAGAAGTAGTAACAATCTACCAATATCGACCACATACAAAACATTTTTACAACAAACTACCAGTAAACCGAAAAGTAAATCAAATCAGCCGCCATTAGCCATGTTTGTTATCAACAATTACAATCACTCCGAAATATCTATAAACAATGTTCTTACGACACTAAAAAATGTCAAGAACCTAGATGTACTTGATTCGCCCGGAAAGCAATCACCCCGTTTGTTTATTGGCCCTTCGAAGTTGCGTACACCCGACGGATATACAAAATTCGAAGTACCATATCTATCCAGTATCGAGCCAGCACGGTCAGCATCAAATTTTGAAAATGTTCCATTTTTCGTAGCACCACTTAGTTACCATACGCCAAACGGTTTTGCTAAGATTCCACTACCAGCTCCGCATATTGGTTCGTTTGTTGTCAGTTCATTGGATAACTTCGATCGAAGTACAGAAATATTACGAAAACCAAAAAGAATCGAGTCAAATAATTATCGAGATGAAATTCCAAGGGCACAGAAATTATCCGCAACAAAACCAGCCAAACTGAATTTAGGATATCGTTTTGGAAGTGAAATTTTTGCGTCGACAACCGGAACAACAGTACCTGTTAGTGCGTCTACACCAAGAACTAAAACCGTTTCTATCATAAATGATGATTTTGGACAGTATCGTGAAAGTCATCCAAGTTTTGTTGGAGCTTCATATAGTCAACCAAAAACCGAGAAAATTATCCGATATAAACAACCAGATCTACAACGAATATCACAAAACGATGGTAAAACCAAATCAAATGTCTTAAATGAAGAATATTTCGATGTTAGAAATAAGCAACGTCCGAATTCAGTATTTTATACCACACCGTCTAGTCTAGTTGACGATCAAAATGAGAACAACGGATTTGTGCCAAATTATTTTCATTATGACAATTTTAATACCACCACTACTTTGGGTAATGACACTTCATTCGATTTTATCAGTAAAGATTTGGGATCATTGTCAACGCAAAGTAGTGAATCCGATACAGATTTAACAAACTACTTTAAGCCAATTGAACATTCAACAAAAGCCCAAGAAATATATAATATGAAAAATTATTTCCGAACTCAAACAGCCTTTAAAATGCACAACAAAGATTCCGATACCACACCTTTTTCGTTCCCGGATTTAGATTTGACGCCCGTTACGTTTTCCACATCATTACCAGTAACTAAAACAAATACGGACGAAAAAAATTTCAATAAATATGATTCGGAGAAGAAGGAACATAATTCTGGTGAATATGAAACAATCACTAACAGCGTTGGTTATTCGGATTTTGAAAAATTAAAGCAAAAACTAAATCAAAAAAAGAAATTTGTTAATAAAACGGAAGTGGTAAAGTATCCAAATAACTACTTAGACACTTATACGGGCAGACCTATTGATACGCACTATAAACAAAAGGAAATATCCACAAATTCAGAAACTTCTGGTTTTGGTAGCTATGCCGAAGACATTTCGTCCATGCTAAAGCCGATTTTAAATTATTTTGATACTGAAACCAAACCAGAAATTGAGCATACAAGTCAAAAAGATTTTACGCTACCCGTAAAATTACCACCGATTAGCGTTAGTTTGCCGGGATTAGTGAATGGATTAATGGAAGAAGAACAATCTCATTATAAACGTCTACGAAATATTACAACAACAACACAACCATTAACGGTACCTCGAAGAAAAATAACAAATGAACGACGAACGATAATACCAAGAACAACTACAATACCAACAGCCTATTCGGAACTAGAAAGAAGTACATCCCGATCGGTGACGCCCAGAGGCAGAGGAAGAACATATTCATATTCAACAAGTAGTACAACACAAAGAGTGCCAAAGTCAAGAATAGAAAATCGCACAAGAATTCCGAAAACTTCACAGGAAGCACAACGTACAAAAATATCACGATCAAGAGGTACCGTTCGTGCCAGAAATAATGAAAATTGGGAGTACCAACGTGATGAGCGGGATGAGAATTATCCAAAAGTTACAATTGAAAAGTTAAAAAAATTGCAAAGCGATACCGAGGAACTGCGTAAAGTCGATGATGCCCAAACAGCTTCTACTGAAACAATAACAACAACTTCGCCAAGAATATTAATGTCTAACGAATTTTCCAGCTTACCATTGCAAATACCTGAAAACTATCTTACGGTGGTGCGAAAAAATACTACTGAAGATGAGACAACGGAATCACCGAAAATCTCTACCGATAAAGATGCTACATCGGAAAATGATCAAACACCAACAACAAGTACACAAATATACAATGAATCAAATAAACTGTCCAAATCTCGACGAATCAATTTCATAAATCGATCTGTACGGGTAAACACTATAGCACCATCGACCACCGATAATGTAGAAAAAATCGAAACACCATACAGAACTAGAAACTATTCACGTCGCTTCAATCAACCGCAAGATATTACAACGGTTTTACCGCGAACGACTAAACTTCGTAGTAAACGAATACGTAAACCTACCTCTCGAAATGCTACCAGTACAACTTCACTGCCACCGGAAGTCAATGAATCACATGAATTACAGAATGCTGAAATTCACCATCAACAAATCAATCAATTTAATGCTGGATTTTATCAAGAAACACCACAACCGGATCCGGTGGATTTTAACTTTGATGAATACTCAACAAATTATCAGGTACGTAAATTTTGATCAATCAACATTTACCGTCCGCCTACCAAATTTAGAATCTTAAATATTGGCTTTGTTTTAAAACCTTGTGTGTGTGTGTGTGTTACTCTCAATTTTTTTTCAATTGATGAGCAAAAGGAATTCTCGCACAGGATGCTGCAACTTTCGGTTCGTTTTTCAATTCAATTAAAATTTTCCTTCAATCACAGGCTCCATTGTTCTGCTACAATCATAATTTGTATCTTTTTAAATTACGGGCGCCATTTTGAAGTAATCTGTAGAGAGAGGGCAGCAAAGCGTACTCACTTGATGATTGAAGCCCTCTCTCCTTAGAAGTGTTTACTAGGATACATACGGACATATTGGAATTTTTTGCCGTTGACATCAAGTTTTCCTTACTTTCACAATTCTCCACATCTCGCTCAATGAACTTGATATTTTATGGATGGTGGAATAATATGCAGCACTTGTATTTTACTTTTGTTTGTCACTATAATTTGAATTCAATATGTTCCTCGCTATTGAAGTAAATTAATCACTTGATCCTATCGTCCGACCGTCCTAGTTTTTTTCTTCTTCTTGAAATCTACTAAAATAATAGATTTTGTAATGTTAATAGAATTTAATGTTGCAGAATACATATGAAAAGTATAGCGTACCCAAAGATACTGTAACCTCAACCGAACGAAGAAGAAAGCACCAAAAATGGTTAACTACCACCACAGAACCCATCAATGCACATACAATTTCAAATACAGACAGAGAAATCGAACATCATTATGATGTAGAAAATGAAGATAAAGTAACAGAAAAAACAATAACCGATCCAACAACACCAGATGATCCGTCAAATCGAAGGCGTGGAGTATGGAAACGAATTCGCGTCCGACCTGTCGATGTATTTGAAACGGCCGAATCACAATACATAGAAAATGTACGAGTTGGCCTCCACCAAGATAATGCTTCATCATTTCTAAATAACAATGAGTCTCAAAATGATATAATTCCAAATTATGAATCATTTACGAGAAGTACACTACAAACCGAAATCGACATGCCAACCACAGTAGATGGATTAAAGGATGGCCAGGATACGTTAAACGATGTGCCAAATAAAAGAATTGAAGGTGTGACCGTTTTTTTGCCAAAAACAGAAGTTGTTCCGACAACGGAATGGACTGAAGAAACAACAACGGTGCAATATGTCAGAGTAGAAGGAACGGCCGAAGAAACTAGTAACATGGAAGGGAAAGAAGAAGAAGAAAATCATAACAATACAGAAGACGATAATGTAAAAATGTACGAGACAAATCAAGAAGTGGAAAAAATTAAAAAGGAAGAATCAGAAGCGGAGAAAAGAGAAAACAAAGATGAGCAAAATTTAAAAATGTACGAAACAAATCCAGAAATTGAAATTATGAAAAGAGAAGATACAGAAGAGGAAACAGGTGACAATAAAGACGATAACACTATGGGAACATATGAAATATCGGACGAAGACACACAAACCGATCCATATGTTATTGAATCGCCCAATACGACACCCACATATGATGTCAATGATATATTTTGGTCTACGGACAAATCAATTTACAATAATGATGTGAACAATGACTATTCCGATTATATGGACGAAGGGGGGAATGATGCCAGCAAACAGATTGAAGGTAAATTTGTATAGTAAGTTAATTATTGCAAATTGTAATTAAAATTATAATAATTTAGAAAACACAACCAAACATTATATGACAATAAAACGATTAAAACAATTGTCAACGGACAGTGAACAAAATAAAACGGAAGAAATTAGCGATGAATTACCACCAGAAACTTTATCATTTCATAAAAATCTTATGGATTCGGTGATATATGCCACATCTACGTCAGCCAAAGTTACCCATGATACAGAAATTTGCTACCGGGGTCGATGTATTAAAACCAATAAAAAAGACTAATTTTCAAGAATGCATTGCAAAAAAGTGCATTGCAAACAAACAAACAAAAAAAAACAAAATATTTTCTAAGGTAATACTAAGTCGTTATTCGTTAAGTAAGTAATAAGATCGTTGTTGGTATTTATTTGAAATATTTTGCGCTATGCTTTTTAAATTTTGTTAGAAATTGAAAGTGTTGTGAAATGTAATGTTTTTTTTTTTTTTTAAATAATTAATTTGTTTAAATGCAATTTACATTGGTCATCGTTTAATTATTCACAGTTAAAAAAAAAAAAAAAAAAAAACTCTTCATTAGTCTTACCACAAAGTAAACAAATTCATGTTGAATGGTCAATTTTAATCATTTTCTAGACATTATTTGCCATTACAATATTGTGTCATCTGTAAAACATGGAACTCTTTTCATTAATGTCGAGAGATGAGAAAGAGGAGAATAAAAATATTAGGCCCATCATCGCTTTCTCCATTTATATTGAAATTTTTTGTTATCTATTATTCAAGTAAAGATATTTAAAAAAAAAAAAATGATGAAGGTCAAGAGCAGTGGATTGACGGCAATTGATTTGTCAATTTATTTGATTGGTGGACACAAACGAATTTCTATAAATCCTTTGTTAAACTTCGTTAGTTGTTATGGTAAAAAGAAAAAAAAAATGGTAGTCAAGATTGTTATATAAACTATGTCGAGGTGCAGCAAATGGACAAAATATTTACCAACAATAATAATTTTTTTTTTTTGCACTAGCAGTGGAACATTTTATGACACAAATTTTCCCAAAATGTAGCAGCCGGTTCGCAATATTTGGCAGCCTGTTAACAAAAAAAAAATTAACTTTTAAAAATATTTATAAATATGAGAAAGAGAGAACAAAATAATAACAAATGGAGAAATAATAATCAGAAATATGCAAATTAATTTTATGTCTGGCTACTATTACAAGTTGTAAGATTCACACTAACCGATTTTTGAGAGCTGGTATAGAAATACACCTTCTAGCTAGATTAGATCTTCTCCCAAAAGTAAAATGGAAATTTGTTCTAAAATTCCTGTTATATATTTTTCGAATTATGTACTCTTAAACTCTTTTTCCAGTATACACACTCGATTTGTATTTGTATTACCTTATCGCGGCCGTAAGACTTACCGATAATTAGCCGACAAAAGCAGTAGAAAATAATATGTGGGTTGTAGCAGCGGCGTTCCGTAAATAAAATAGTTAGTGAGCTTTATAAGGACAATTTTTTTAAGAACTAGTTCCAAACAACATTGCACAAAACGAAAATATGGTTCATAAAACACATAAACTACTATATTCTGTAAAGAAACCCTCAAACTAATTTCTTGATGCACTCAATTTTCTACACAGAGTTATTATTAATAAGACAAATATTTTTAAGTATTTAGGTGAGCCAAGGGCACATCTGCTTCATCTGACGATTCGCCATTGAGTTGTAGATAGATTTTTTTTTTGAATTAATTAAAAAATATTTTAGTTATTTTGTTTTTGCAATTATTATTAAATTATTCTCTAACTTAACTAAATAAAAAAAAATAATAAATAATTTTGTTAAATAGTTTTTGGGGTGGTAAAAATTGCAGTTTAAAATCGAAATATAATTCACTCGCACGAACACACAACACAAAAACAAATTTTCAAAATAGTCTCATATAGCGTATTTTCGTAATCGACAGCGATTGCGTCAAAAATTTTACTAAAAAATTCCTTTAATTATTAGCGAAAATTCACTCATCATCAAACAGTGATATTGTCCTTGTTTGATAACGTAGACGTTTCGTATTTTTAACAATACCTGATTTTAATAAATTTTTTGCTATTCCACTTTTTTTCTTATTTGGTTGACTTTCCGTTTCATCCGGATTATGTTTTTCGTCTTGGGATTGGTCTTTTTCTTTATTACTGAAAATACAAAAAAAAAAAAAATAAATAAAGACAACTATTGGAAATCAAAGAGTTTAAAGTCTAATTACTAGAAAATATGTATATGTAATTCTAGACAAGACACAGCTTGTTCAAATGTTCGACCTATTTATTGGAGGTCATATTTTTTTTTTGTTTCATTATTTTTTTCAAATAATGTTAGGCGGAAATTTGAAAGAAGTTTCTTTTTTAAATGTTACCTGTGTGTGTCATCACTTTTTCCCTCATCATAATTTTGTTCTATATTGTCCGAATAATCCACACTTCATTTTTGAGCCTTGTCTATTTTTGTTTTTTTTTTTGCACATCAATATTAGACATTTTCGCTTCGTTTTAATTGCAATAAACATTGTAATTTTTTTTTTAAATTTAATGTTTTTTCTAAGGCTGTGGAACAAATAAAAAATAAAATAAAATTAAACTTCTGTTATTTAGTTTAGTTTTACGTACGATTTGATTTGGCTTTATGGTCATTTTTCTATTAAAATTAAGCGAGCCACAAACCCACGATAAGATGATGAATTATTAAAACGGACTAAGAGTTTTTCTAAAGGGCAATCGCCACAAAAAAAATTTGTTTAATATTTGACGGCTATGGAATGTTATGAAGGCAACACCAACACTCAATTTCAATTGTAGGCAATCAATTTGAATTAACTATTTTAAGACGAAGAAATTGGGATATTTGTTTTGGAGAATGGAACATGGTGACTAAGAATTTTATTTATTTATTTATACCTTTTATTAATGTTCGGTGTTCGTTGTGTAGCCGATAATTTTCGTTTGGCTGATTTTAATTGTGATGAAGTTGTATTTTGTGTAAGTAATTCCGGATGTATACCTTTATCTTGCCCTTGAAGCCATTTTTCATATTTATCTGGTTGAAATCGCTTCACAAATGTGTCCATAGATATCTTGACTGTATCTTTTCTATAGAAAAAAAAAAATTAAGGATTTTCACTTTAGTACTGAATATTCGAAATATGATCCACAACAAATATTACCTGCATTTACATTGGGAAGCCCATTTACCATATTCTACCCAACGTGGCGATGCAAAATTTGTCGATTCAGCACAATTGAATCCGTGATTAAAACCGGCATGGTATCCAAAGGGAAATGTTATAATTATTTCGCCCGGTTCTTGTGTGATTTTATTGTATGGAATATTGTGATGTTTCAACACTTGCGGACTAATGAGGGTCATTTTGTGACGAAGATGGGCTCGGCAGGAATTATAATTTTCCAAAAATGTAAGATTGGCTAGGTTCTCCAATTTCTTACCATGTTCGGGTGGTATGGCATACCAAGTTTTTGGTGCACCAAAATGTAAATAATTTATCGAATACAAATCCATATCTTCCGTATGCCATGCGAATGTCGTTTTCCACATACCAAAATATAAATAGGCAGTATTTACTCCATCAATGGAAATACCGTAGTCTTTGTTAACATAATCCAATATTGTACCTAAATTATTAATGTTCCATATTTTTACATTGGAATCGGTTAATGTTCCACTTATGTCGGCACCATAAATGGGGGCTATGTATGTTACATTTTTCCAATATTTCCGTTCCAAATCTTCGTAATCAAAATGTTTTGGGGTAGCGTAACGTTTCGAATTGGCTATCTCTCGAAATTGTTTAACAGATAGTGGACGTCTTTGAACATTTATTTGTTGGTATAGACCTTGTTTACCCGAAACTATTTGCAATATTGGGGCGGGTATAACTAAATTTATATTATCAATGTGATAACCATCCTTTCGGGGAACCCATTCTGGAGGTGGTATAATCTGAATGATATAGATGTTAAAAAAAGAAACCCCCAAAAACTATCTATGTAACCTACCTTGGCAATTCCTGCTTTGTGTGCTCCTTTTGACTCCATATACTCAATGTATGATGGAAAACTTTGGAATTGTTTCCAATTTGGACGAAAAACCATAATTCTTGGTTGTTCGGTGGACATTTCATACAATTAAATTAAAAAATTTACTAACACAAATTTTATTCAGGTTTTCTTGTTTTCTTCTTTTTTTTCACCTTTGACAGATGCATAGCTTTTTTTTTTAGTTCCATAGATCCCTTCCGAAGAACAAGTTATAGAAACATAGAAAATCCCAGGAAACTTTTCTCAGATGAATATTTTGTAATCGACAATATGATTATATATATAATTAATATAAAATATATTTAATTTTAGAAATTAATATCAATTAAAAACCACGGAGAAGTTTATTTTAAACAAAAGATAAATAAATTTCGTCCGAACGTTACAATAAATGAAGTTGAAGTTGATGTTGAATCTATCCATTTATTGACGATAAATGCCGTCTGTAAAACTAGACATTTAGAAAGAGACATACAGATTGAAAAAATAAGTATGTCCGAGCGAGAAAGGCGTTTTATTGGTAGACTCTACTGTTGTCAAAATAAAAAAATTAATAATTTGCCGAGTTTTTTAATTAAAAATTGCTAAAAATTGTTATCCGTTTTCCTGTAAATAATCCGTAATAATTCTGTAATTAGACACTCAAATATTACTATATATTACGTTGTTAGTACATTGAGAGAGTATTTGGAGACTCCGGTAAAAGCATTCTGGTCCAAAATTACTCACGCTCTCCACTAATGTCCATTTTTGACATTATTTTTGGATTCTTGTGTAAAAAATTTACTTAATTATGTATAATTTGCATGTGATTTTGCGTTAAATTACAGAAAATGTTAATGCTAATTGTAAATAAAAAGTCTAACGAGAAATGTAAGTTTTTTTGATTATATCATTCTTTTCTTTCTGTGCGATTATATTAATTTTTTTTCTTTTTTTTAAATAATATTATTAACTTTTATTTTATACACTGTGTAACTCAAAAATACATCACGAGACGTTGATAACAGAGATTATCTAACATAATTGTTTGTCAGTTTTGTGTTCCAATAAAAAAAGGCCTCCCAGGGTAGCAGAGACATTTTTTTTCTCAAGGTAATTGCTACACCAATGAGGGACGACCGGCTTTTAATTTTTTTCCCACAATTTATAATTGATTTAAAATTGGTTTTGGCTGCAGATTGCAGTATGTATCCTATCGCTCACTTAAATTGTCATTAGCTATACTATACTTAAGTATCAACTCAATGCCCATTCTAAGGGCCTCTTTGGAGTAGTTGAGAGGGTTGAAGCAATCTTAAATTCTACTACTACTACTGTCTATATGTAATTTATTCAGTAATAATCAAAGAAATCATCCTAAAACGTCACATTTGGATTTGCCACATTCAGTTTTTACTACTTTTATGATCTGTTCTTGATTCAGAATATTTGATACACATTTAAATGCAACTCGATCTAAGAACATTATATTAATTTATCCATATCAGGTTACTTTCTGGATAATCTTACACATTTTTTATGAAGGCTAGATGAATTTTCAATTAAAGAATTTAGTAGTGTTTTAATCCGTCTAGAGTTTCTACACAAAAACAAATATTTTTTACTCTTCCTCCTTCAGGATCATACTAGCTCTAGGTACCCCCCAAATCGATTCTAAAACAAAGGAACGAGCTATAGACACGAATAACGCACGTCCTTGTATGCCCTTGTATGGAAGCAAACTCATAAGGATGCCTTCAACTTCTTAGGAACAGTGGCTTTATAAAATCATAATCATAATCACCAACTCTATTTGTAGAGCTTTCAAAAATATACCGATTAGATTAGATTGATAAGAGATGTAACATTAGCATACACTAATACATCTACATACTACTACATACATATTGCAACTAATTTTGGAAAAACTTTTTTTCTCTGTCACGTAGAAAATAGAAGCTAAAGCGATGGTAACGTGGAACTCCACTCGTCGTCATGTACGAATTCTTATACTTGGTGATGCTAGCGTTGGAAAAACATCCCTAATATTATCACTTGTTAGTGAAGAATTCCCTGAGGATGTTCCATCAAAAGCAGAAGAAATAACTATACCGGCCGATGTTACACCCGAACAAATACCAACAAATATTGTGGATTATTCAGGTATCTAGGAGAGAAAGAAATTCATTTAAACAATTAATGATTGTTTTTCGATTATAGCTGCTGAACAGCCCGATGATTCTATTCTACAAGAAGAAATTAATAAAGCTCATGTAGTTTGTGTTGTATATTCCGTTGAAGATGATAGATCATTGGATCGAATAACATCACATTGGTTACCAACTATTAGAGATAATACGGCAGTTGATCAACGAAAACCGGTTGTTCTCGTTGGAAATAAAATAGATTTAGTCAATTTTTCAACTATAGACGTAAGTTTTAGTTGTGTAATTCACTCTAGATAGATGACGAATTAATAATTCAATTGAAAATTTACTCACTTTACACAGCATGTCCTAACCATAATGGAAGAGTTTCCAGAAGTAGAGAGTTGTGTTGAATGTTCGGCAAAAACTCTACATAACATTTCCGAAATGTTTTACTATGCTCAAAAAGCAGTTTTACATCCAACAGCTCCACTTTATGTGATGGAAGATCAAGATGTAATCATTATTCAGAGATATTACCGAATTAAGTTTTTTGATTTTTTTTCCTCTTCCAGTTAACAGACACATGCAAAAAAGCACTAACACGAATATTTAAAGTCTGTGATATTGATGGTGATGGTTTGTTAAATGATTTTGAATTGAATCATTTTCAAAGACGATGTTTCAATACGCCATTGCAACCACAAGTTTTGGATGAAGTCAAAGCGGTTGTTAACAAAAATATACCGGACGGTATTGTAAACGATGCGGTAAATTTGAAAGGATTTTTATTTCTACACTGTTTGTTTATCCAACGTGGCCGAAACGAAACTACATGGGCGGTTCTTAGGAAATTTGGCTATAACGATAATTTGGAAATATGTAAAGATTATTTACAGCCATCAGTTAAAATTCCGCCGGGCAGTAGTTCTGAGCTATCGCATCGTGGCCAACAATTTTTAACCGGCTTATTTGAACGATGTGATCGAGATTGTGATGGAGCTCTATCAACTGAAGAATATAAAAATGCATTTAGTGCATGTCCATCATTACCGTGGTCTTCCATATCCGGTCTCAGACGAACAGTACCGACCAACGAAAAGGGTTGGTTAACGTTACATGGATGGTTGTGTCGATGGACTCTAATGACACTGGTTGATTTACCAAAAACACTAGAGTTTCTAGCATATTTAGGCTTTAACATTCATGAAAATGAATCTCAAGTTACAGCAATACAAATAACGAGAGAGAGACGTATCGATCTAGCCAAGAAACAAAGTAGTCGTTCCGTATATATGTGCCATGTGATTGGTTCGAAAAATTGCGGGAAAACATCAATTTGTCGAGGTTTAATTGCTGACGATATGACAAAACTTACAGAAAAGGAATTTTTGGACGGTGGAAATTTTTGCATAAATACCGTACAAATATATGGACAAGAAAAGCATTTAGTACTCAAAGACATTAATATGAGTCAAGTATTGGATCCACTTCAACCGCATGAAGTGAATTGTGATGTTGCATGTTTAGTGTATGACATCAATAACACGTCGTCTTTTGAATATATCGCACGGATATTTATTAAATATTTTGCCGATAGCAAAATACCAGTTTTAATAGCTGGAACCAAAGGCGACTTGGAAGAAGTTCATCAACATTATTTACTTCAACCGGAAGAGTTTTGTCAGAAGTATAAACTTTTGCCGCCCCATATGTTTAGTCTGAAGCACAATAAAAAGGATTTGTATGTTAAATTAGCGTCTATGGCTGCTTTTCCGTAAGTATTTTATATTTTACCTGGACAATTTTTTTCCAATTTTTTAGGATTTTCATTTACAGACACATGAGAAACTTTGGTCTTATTTCTGGTGTACCGATTTTGTGGTGGCAAACTGGATTAGGAATAGCGGCCGCTTGTGTTGTAGGCTTTTTTATTATAAAAGCAGTTCGAAGCGCCATATCTCGTTGACGTTAAACACAAACAATAGAAAATATACGTAAAATGGGGGTAATCACTTCTCAAAGAAATGTTGTAGTAAATTTTAAAAATTGTATTACTTTTACTTGATCAGTTTGTAATTTTATCTCGATAAATAGTATTCTACATAGTAATTGGAAATATCGAATATTGAATGTTTTGTTTCTTCAATTTATTTTACATTACATTTACTGCACTGTTTTTATAGGAATATTATTGAATAGTGCTACGAAATATGTAAATTTGTTCAAATCCGGTGCAATAAAATTTAGATCGTTAAATTATTTTTATAAAACCAGTTTTTCTTTAGCTACTAATTTTGTGTTATTTGTTTCGTAATGTAATTGAGGGGGTCGGGTGGTTAATAATTTTTGGATAAAAATTTAAAACTTCCCTTAAAATGATTTTATAAAACAATTCCTAATAACATAAGAGGGTTCTCGAACAATATAATTAATTTAAGAAGGTGCATAATGTTTTAGAAAATTTCAAAACGCTTGATTTGAATGAAAGAATTCTCTAGGAATGTTAAAGGGGAAAGCACCTTTTTTAATTAAAGAACCTTCCCTAAAAAAATTGTTCAAATAATTAGATAAATATGAACCAAAAAAATGGTCTATGTTTGAGTACGTACATTCGGTTTTATGTTCTAAGAAAAATGAATTATTCCTAATTAAAGGAAATTACTTAAATACCATAAGAATTTTCCTAGTTAGAACAGAAAAAAAAGCAAGGTAATACAGGAAAAACATGATGTTGAAGAGGATGAATTGAAAAGTGAATAGATATTACATGTTGAGTATTGTAACAGCCCGCAAGAATAACACAGAATTACATGGTGTCCATACTAAATAGCAATAGCAGGTGGAAAAGATGTGGAACAAACAGAACCAAATGATGGATTAACTTTTTGTTGATCATACATAAAACCTAAAAAGCAATGCTAATGTTTTTATTTGCTTTTTACTGTTTTAGAGTGTACCCACTTGCCCCCGGATTCTGGTTCTTTATGACTATAGCCATATAAGTGACTCACATTTGGGGGGGTTGTACTGTACTGTAAGATTTAAAAACATTTTTCACACTTTTTGAATTTCTTTGAAGATTTCAGACTACATTTTAAATATAAATATTTGCATTAATTACAGAATAATTTTTTGGATTTTGAAAACGTGTTTCAACAAACCAAATGCAAATCTTCAAGTAGATACTTTTACTCCCTACTACATACTTAGAATGTATAAATTGTAAGTATGTAATTCACCCGCCGGCACACATAGTCAATAAAGTATTTATTTTTCCATCGTTAAAAATGGAGTGTTTACAAAATCATTCAAAAAAGCACAACGACAACAACAAGTCTATTATCTAACTGTTTACCGACTATTTCCATTTATATTTGTTTTTAGAATGTTAGCTGTAGTAGCAAAATAAAAGGAGTAACAAAAGTAACCGTTTCGGAAGGATATTATATCTCCACAAACAACTATAGGTGCCCGATAACGTCTATTATAACGATAATTAAAATCATAAAACTAATGCAATGGTGTCAAAAATAGCTGTACAATTGAGTAAGATGCTAGCAGTCACGAATATTGCTAAGATGTAGTAATCATTCTAGAAAAAAAAATATTCTTAAAAAAGATTTACCAGATGGTTTCAATCTAACTAATTACACATAAAAAATATTTCTTATTAATGATTTGAATTTAGTTAATTATTTTTCGTATATTAATTCGAATCATGATTATTTCATCTTCAGCTACTTCAAAATGAATTGTTGTATTGTTTTTAACTTTTCCGAAATGATGAATTAATGATTAAGAGAGAAAGTAGACACTGGGATATACATATGTATATACATACATTCAGGGTAAACCTTTTTGTTAGGTATATCCTAAAGCTTTTTTCTAAAAAACAGTCTACAATAAATTTAGAATCATTTCCTCCAGAAGACTCGTTCCAACATTCTTTCAATCACAAATTACCGGTCTGCTCTATGGTAACTCTTACACTATACATACACGTATAAGATTTTTGCAAGATGATGATGGGTTTGAGTTGGGGTAGACAGGAAATTTTTCAATTTAATTTCGGTTATGTTCAATAAATTATTAGGACACCCTACTCTACTTGATTATTTAAAAATCAATTAATTTATGGCGATGGTATTTTTATGACCGCAACTTTGTTTCATATCTAATGTGTATTGTATTATGATAAAGAAGTAATCAATCACTTTCTTATCTGTGTGTTTCCATTTTATGTACTAAAATGGAAATAGAATTCATGAATGCTACTACATATGTACATTACATTGTACATACATACATACTATGAGTACGGTCGACTGTATACATAATTGTATATACGTAGATATTTATCACCATCCCTTTATTTTTGAAATACAACGTAGGAGGGAAATGATAATAAATGGCATGTGAGAGGATACATTTAACTCAATAATAGTGGATACTATTTATCGTTATGATGGGCGCCTGCAGGGTAAAGGGTAATTTTTTTTAAACTTTTAATTAAAAAATGTCATTTGCCGGTAAATGTGCTAGATGTAAATATAAATCATAAATGCCAATCGAAATATAATTAAATGACAATTTTGATCATAAATTTGATCTGCAAATTAATAATTCTACCATTTTCAATTAATTTCTATAGAATTTCATTCATTTACTATGCAGAACGCTGAAAATGACTAAAATTCCGAACAAAAAAGGGAATTACATATAAAAACATATTTAACGACGAGATAGAC
Organism: Platyura marginata; assembly: GCA_026745375.1. Taxonomy (NCBI): domain Eukaryota; kingdom Metazoa; phylum Arthropoda; class Insecta; order Diptera; family Keroplatidae; genus Platyura; species Platyura marginata. The sequence continues at coordinate 7,247 of JANSTT010022459.1, read as the reverse complement.
CTAATATATATCGTTGAATTCGTACAAGCTTTAGCTTTAATTTGCGGGTAGTTTCGAAATTCCAATTCCAATTTTATGTATTTTAAATAGAATTAACTCTTGATAATTATTTGTTTTTTAAAATTGAAAATTATGAAGTGTTTATCATAAAATAAATATTTTGTTATTATCATTAGGTAAAATTACGAGCTTTTAAAATACATAATAAAAAAAAAGCTATTAACATTGACACTTTAACAGACAAAATACATCATTAAATTTTGTAATAGTTTGATATTGAAAAGTACTTACTATGTATTAATATTTATGGGCAACACAGAATTCTAATCTGAAATTGTGCTTCATTAGAGAATTGGTTATGTAGTAAAATTCCTCTTATTTTCCATTCAATATGTGTGATGAAAAATGTTTAAAATTTATTTCACCACGCTAAAATTGTTTAAAAAATATGCAATAATTTGAAAAAATTTAAAAACCTAATTAAAAGAAGTTAAATTGTAAACGTCGCTAGTAAATGAATTTGTGACCATCCTTTTCCCCTCTGGAATTGAACCCAATTACTATAAATAATGGTAATGAACGCGTTTGTATTCATTATAATTTCCCCATAAATGTACAAACTTTCTTTATTAACTCAACTAAAGAACTGTATTAATACCATCAAAAGTCCCCTTGTTTTTCACGAATTCGATATGTGTACATATCCAAATACATACATACATACGATATATGTATATCTGTATATACAGCTTCCATTTATGGAATGAAATCTCCCTCTAATTCTATTTGATTTTTCTTGTTTTGAGTAGCGAAAATTCCTAACCATTTTCCCGAACAAATTCCTCTATATATTATGTGTCACATTGAATTACATATATCCATTATCTAAATGCCACCAGATCTTTCTGTACATATGTCATTATGTACAGTTACTTTGTTATATACCTACCAATCTACATACATATGTACATATATATATTTGCGAATAGACAAAAAAAAAACACATAAAAACCCACCCCCCCCCCCCCCCCTAACCCCAGGCACTCGGAGATATTAAAAACTGTTTGTTTGTCAACCTGTTCACTGTTTAGGTGGTAGAAATAAATCCAAAGATAGGATATGTATCTCCTCAGAAACCTTACAAATCACAAAATAAACCCCTGCACAGATTTTTTTGCTCATGCGCGACAAAATCACAAGGCCTTTTGAACATATAACTGTCCTATTTTGGCCAACATACTGTTACATTATGCAACATTTGAAAAAAAAAAAATTGTTACACCAATTGGAAACGAGAAAATACAGTAAACAATAGTGTTTTCAAATATTTAGTGGATTTTATGAAGTTAGTTTCCCATCAAACGTTATCAATACGATGTTATGTGAAAATGGTTATTTTGGGACGTCGTTGATGGTGTCGCGTGTGTAAAAAGTGCTCATAAATTATATCTAAGTATATTTTAAGAAATTGTGAATAAATTTAAATTTCTATTATTACAATTTTTTTAATTTTTTTTTTTTTTTGGAAAATATCGGAAAATCAGGTGTTTTATATACGTTTTTTAATTTTATACATATGTACATCATTTATGTGCTTTACTTGAACATTTTGTCATTTTTCTCGTTGAATATGCATCAATAGGAAAATATTTTTTAAATCATATTGGAGACAACATAATTTTATGTTTTAGGTATGTACTTAAATTTGATAGAGAAATAAATTATTATTTTTAACAACAACAACATTTGTATGTACACATTTAATAGATTTCTTCAAGTTATCGTAATTTTTTTATAGCAAGTTTATACTTACACTCATCAATTTATCATAATAACACTTTAATTTCGAAACGTTTATGTCTAAGAATTTATTAATTAAGAAAAACATCCTTGCTCGCCAAAAAACATTTTGAATGGTTTGTCTTGAATTTCTATTACTGAGATTTATTTTTGTTTTTAAAAAACAAGAATATTAATACATAATATTACTTGAGATATTACATAAGATTCAATATTTTCCCATTGTTTTCCTAAGGTAGTATAAGGATTCCGCATTTAGGATGACTGAATGGTAAAAGTCTGCTAGCCCGATTCAAGATGGTGAAAATTGTTTGTATTTTCCCTTTCGATAAACTACGTTTCGTTAAGAATTCTTGGCTGGATGGATATTTTCGGTGTTTAATTGAATATCAGTTTCCAGTTGAAACTATCTAAACTTTATTTATTAGGAAGGATGGGAAAAGGAGAGAAAAATGGCGAAGGGAGGGTAAAATGGAGAAAAATTAAAGGCGAAATGGATGGAAAAATGTCTACATTACATTTAACCCAGGCTTAAGTTTATTAAATAAATGATAATAAAAATGCATACAAAATCCACCGGAAAACCACGTTCTATTAGGATACTTTATATGGCATCTTTGCGGGATAGTTAACTTCAGTATTAAATTTGCAGCATAGTCAATTTTCATTATTTTGTATAATTATTATTGCCGTCTCCAGATCTTCTTCCCTTATGCTATATTATAATTATATGCCATAAGTTTATAACGTTTAGCTTAAGAATTATCATAAATTTTAATTTCAAATCCATGAAGTCGTAGTGTAGTTAGAATCTTTCCTATTAATAATTAAAATTTCAGACTAATACTTGTTAACCTCAACTAAAGAAGTACACAGTAGGTGTGTTCGAAAATAATAATAATAATAAATGGAGTTCAATATGACGTGCTACACGTCATATTTATAAAATTCACCTTAATTTCTTCATATATACATGCATACATTATGTACCTACTTAAGTACCTACATGTACTTTTTTGAAAATTTCCATTTTCTATAAGCACCGCACGAACTATTTATTTTTTTTGTAGTGTATAATTTATGTATTTATGTTTGTATCTACAATATAAGCAATTTAATTAACTTAAATAAAATTTTAGTATAAAGCGAAAATCTATGTAAAATAAAATATCGAGTTTTCTGCCATATAAACAGGGTATATACAGTTTTCAAAATAAATTGATTATGCAAACGAAGGAAATACCCCATCCTCCATCCTCCACCCATCAAAATATACAAGAAAGCTTGAAAATACTGAATTTGAAGAAGAAACTTGAAATTGATTGATAAGAAACTTTTCTTTCTCAAGTATGTACATAAATTTCTCTCTTCAGTTTTGTTGTATTATATTTATTCGCTCATAGATTGTATTTTGTCTGATATTTATTATGAAACAGTTAAAGTGGTATTTGTCAATTTAAAGTAAAATTAGATACTTTAAATCGAAAACACCCTTTTTATTTAGATGTTCTACGGTCTTAATTTAATTTCATTTTCAACAATCTTTTATGTACCATTTTAATATATTTACAAAATAGTTAGTCTGTATTTGAATATATAAAAACGAAATAAATTTGACATAAATCACTGCCAATTGAGAGTTTGGTTTGGTTTATAATTTTTGAAAATATGTAACACTGAAGGATATTTGACGCTACGCGGGTACGTTTTAAAGGTGTACGTGAATCCTTTCAAAAAATTGCATACGCACTTAATTTTAAAGCATTATATAAAACAAAATGTTTATAATACAGTAAATTCTTCAAAAAGTCATTAGGATTTTTTTTCCATGCTAAAAAAAAAGACTATTTAAGTTGTCTTTATCTTTGCATAATTATATGTGCGATATATGAAATCATTATTTTTATAACGAAATTTTCAAACCCTTCAAATAAACTAAATTGCTATTCAATTCAATATTGAAGTTAATAAAAAAAAATATTGTTTTTCTAATTTTCCTATAATAAGAACATTATTTTATTAATCAATAATATTCGAGAGACAATATATTATCAGACTTCTTTAAAAACAAATAATCGCTTAGTTATCAATTATTATTGTGGAAAAAAAAACCGAATTTTGCTGATAAACCATTAAACATATCCGTTTTGTTTCGTTTATTTTAAAAATGAACAATTGGATTTTTATTCATATCATCAGTCGGTTTTCATTAAAAGAACAGTTGGCACTATTAAAAATTGTTTATTTCAATAATTAAGATTATTATAGTTTTTTTTTTTTTTTTTCTTTTAATCTAATATTTGTAAATATTTTATTTTATAGTACACTCATTACTTATGAGTTGAGTTATTTATTATATATGTACAGATAGGAGGTGTAGTGCCGTATTTAAAACAGAGGTAATTAAATATTATTATTAGATCACAATTTGAACTCCACATTATTTATTTATATAAGACACAATGTATTAAAATGAAAAGCTACATATTTAATAGTAATTAATTTCTGATTCGAAATAGATAAATGTGTAATTGCTAGTAGCTATTTAATATAAGTATAGTGGATATAGAACTTTAAAAAATACTTAGAATATCAAATTAAAAATACACACCGTAACAAAGCAACCATTTCTTGCTTTCAAGCCAAATAGAATTTCAAGTAATAGTGAAAATATAAAAATTTAATCTTATTTATGATGATGTTGATGAATATTGATGAAATAAGTTGAGCAGAAGAAATCTACATTAAATTTACTATATTTTAGGTAAGAATATTATTATTTCTATAAATGTTTTTACACACATTTGTTTATATTACATTCACGACTTTCTTTAAAATTGTCCGTATGTTCGTTTTTTTTTCTTTTTAGATCTAGTTTTCCCATAATCAGGAAAGTAACAATAATTTAAAAAAAAATCCTTAGTGCCTTAGCCATTATTTAATTTTATGCTCAATTGATCAGTAGCAAACAAACAATTAGCAGTTCCTTCAATATATATGGAGTATGGAGACATTATTTGATTGTTGTTAACAATGAAAGACTGGAAAATATGTGATGGCTTGAGTTTTCCTACTTAATTATTTGTTTATTTAATGAAATTCTTAAGAAGCCATATAGAAAATACCGAAACGGTATTGATACGCTACTGCAATACTCATTTTTACTGTAATTGTTTGTTTCAACTGTTTGTCAAGCATATATGTATGTATTCAGCTGGTATTTACGACAAACCGCCTAAAAACCGTATATAAATTAACCTTGTTTGATCTTGTAAGTATAGCAACAATATAAAATTTGTTTTTTTTTTGTCAATAGTTACAGTTCACTGTTTAAGTGTAGCAAAGATAGGTAATAAGAAAATTATCATAATAAAATACCAAGAACAAATAAAAGCTTCACTTAGGATAGGTTTACCGTAAGTTAGATCAATGTTTTATCTCATCATTACTATGGTGTTCAGTTTATGATCATCTTGTCTTGTCTTGGTTGGAATTACGAACACATTTTTAAAAATGTAGTAGTCGAAACATTTTTTCCAAATTCTCGTGTAACACGGTATACTATAGCACGGTTACACTTTAATATGATAAGAAAATTGCGAAACATTTCGAATAACACGGTAGTTATACAATAGTTTCATACAACAAGGAATTATGTTGGAACCTATCTACCAAGGGATATAGGAGGTATATCTATTATATCTAATAATTTGTCTTGATACGCTAGAAAATAATATAGATAAGAAAAACTACTCTTCGCCAAAATGGTTTTTGTATCGGCTTAAAGAGTGTCCAATTAGAGGAGATTTGTATAGGTACCTAAGACCTAATCAATTATTATAATTAATTACAAATATTAGGTAAATTAAATGTTAACAATTATTTTACTAACTAAGTATGTACGAAACAAATTAATTTAAAATGGCTACAGATAATAATTTGTTGTAGTACCTACCTATCAATGTTAAAAATTTTCTTAATTTCTAATTTTATCCTATTTCTCGTGTCTTGTCACAGCTGGAAGCCATCTAATATATGATCACGGTTTATTTTTAATCATGCCATTATGTATGTAAATATATAAATAAAATTATATTATAATTATCGAATACCTATTTTATTTACGTATACCATATACATTTTAGGGTGGATCGTGCCATTTATAAAGGAAAACTTAATTATTATTTCAGTTTTCAAATATCTTAAGTAAACAAAGAAAAATATACCTACATAATGTATTGGTATTAATTTTTTTTTAGAAAGGCCATAGACTTGAAATATAAGAACAAAATAATTCCGTAACAATTTCATATTAAAAAGTAAAAAAAATATTATATTTACGAAAATGAACCACCCTAATTACATTACATCAATTAAAATGATATATTTTATATATTTACATGCTCGTATGTGCTGAAATTACTTGGATATAATCTTGGGCCGATTAACAGGTACATAAGTACATGTTTTATGAGCAATACATGCTATTTAATGTAATAGCTGTGTACATATACGTACATTTATATCTATAGTATATATATATGATAATGCATTCTATACTAATTTAATCTTAACTTTTGGTCCTTATTTTATTTTTTGGATTTTAGGATGTATCAATTTTAGCTAATTACGTAATAAATTCATATATTATTTATTAGGGTAATTTTAAGTATACTTTTTGGTTTTTGAAAATGTTTATGACAGTTCTAATTGTTATAAAAATAATTATGAAATCCTCAGACAAATAGGATTCTAGGAGATTTTCTTCTATAGAGCCAGAATCATTAAAAGTTGGTACTGTATACCAGTTGGACACAATAGACCATTTGATTTCAGTGTCCACTGGCTTCGTAGAGGCCTATCTAAATTTCCGATCGTTTTGGGTAACTATTACTAAAAACCCCTAGAAGTGGAAATGACGTAGATTCTACATACTGGAAATATTTAACTCTGTAGAAAATAGTTACACATAATTCAAAAAAAAAGTAATTAAAATAGTAATCAATAACTGATAGACATTCTATAACCACAATATCATTAATCTTCTCTCCTACATCCCAGCCTCTAGCTTTAGTTTAAGCTAGAAATTGCCAATGTTTTTTTCCACATCGATTGTGAGTATTCCAGTGCGGTTTATACATATATCAACTTCAAAGCTTTGTAATATTTATGGCAGTCGGGCCCGATACATATGCATAATACCTAGCTACAGGCAAACCAATGTATCGATCCTAAAGAGTAGATAATATATGGTTATAGGCTAGCTGAGTTACTGTTTCAATTATAAATGTAATTAATTTAATTGATTACCAATCAACAAAACAAAAATTGAAAATATTTGCCTTGCTTTCATCTAATGCTAATCCAATATGTATTCATTCATTTATGTACATACTGATTCTATTCCAAGACTAGGTATACTGTACCTACCCATAGTATAGATTTAT
>JANSTT010022448.1:0-42071 GCA_026745375.1 Platyura marginata | reverse complement strand
AATACGAAAAAAAAAAATTTCTCGGATCAGGAGTTCATAAGTGGCAGCAGGTATCGCCACCCAGAGATGGCGCTGCAAGTACCGTTTTGAAATCGGATTTTTTAAAATCCTTATTTATCGAGATATTTTATTGAAAATTTGGATTTAGGGGTTTCAGGGGATGGCCGTTCTAATGGCACTATCACTTTTTCAATATTGGTGCATCTTGTAGATCTTCACCTGAAACTTTTATTGATGATTCTTGTTGATCTTTGACTGAAATTGGTTCATGCAAAACGAAAAACGAATTTTTCAGTTTCTCCCATTTATTATAACGAATGTTGTCGCTTTTATTTATATTTTATTAACAAATCGTTTATTTTTTATCTATTATCGTCAAGTGGCTCTATCGGTCTTGTGAATACTACAAAAAATTGGAAGTTCCGACAAACTATTATAATAAATCACCTGACGGAGTAGCTCTATAAATTGGGACGCGATGCAAAAGATATTATGGAACTTCGAATATATTGCCGATGATGTTGCCTATGAATTGAAAGAAAAAAAAATACAAATTTAACATTTCCTGACTAATTTTAAAATAATAGCAGAGCATCTTGAACGCTAAACCTTTATAGGTCCTTCAATAATGTTGACTCAATGTCATTTTGTTGGCCTTTTAGCTAGAAATGATTTGACACAATATTTTCGCTTCCTTTATCTTCTATTTTCCTTGTTTTTAAGAATTTTCAACGATTTTAATGATTAACACAGTTGACCGTCTCCTGTCTTCGTTTTACTGTCTGATGTAAACGTCGGGTTTCAAGTATCATCTCCCCCAATCACATGTGTTTTTCAAAACAATTTTCTTAAAGAAACGAATCATTTTTTTCAGTTCGATCACTAAATATTTATTTTATATTCAATTTTATTATAGGTTACTAAGTTACAATTTAAAAAAAAACAACAAAAAACCCCCATTTATTCGCTAACCATTTCAATATATGCATATATACAGTGGCACAAAGTATTATTCGTACACTACTTTTATTAATATAGTTTTGAATTTTTTTAGAAAACTGATTTCAATGATTTTATTCAAATATATTGTCTTAAAAGATTTCAGATTTAGATTTTGGAAATTCTGTTCTATTTTTTTCTAAATTGAAAAAAAATATATTAATAAAAATGGTGTACGTACGAATAATGCTTTGTACCACTATACAAAAACAACCAGCGGTCTAAACAAATTCATTACACGAAATATAACAAATCCGTACTGGGGATACATTCACATAGTACAGGAATCTCTAATAAAGTTCACAGGATGGCAAAAATTCTTTTCTTTTTTTTTTTATTACAAATTTTATATTAACTTTCTTCTTATTGATTGATAAATTATGTAAGAAAACCATGCAAAATTTTTCATTTATTTTTTTTTTTTTATTTTTAAAAATTTTTTTTTTTTTTTCTTATGTTGTGCAATAATTTTCAATAATTAAAATACTTTTTATTCTTGTGCTTAATGGTTTCGGTCCTTTTATTTCCATTTTGTAGGATACCAACTTGCTTGGTTAGTATAGAAAACGAAAAAAAAAAAATTCATAAATGATCGTGCTTATTATATAATTATATATCTAACCTCACTTACTTTATTATATTATTACTAACATATAAAAGCAAAAACTAGGACATTTCTTACAAATTTTTTTTTTTTTTTTTTTTTTCCATATTTTTAAAAACAATTTAGTAAATCACATTTTTTTTTATTATTATACAATTACTAAAAAAAATATTGTATTGTTGTTACCATTTATGTACTTACATAATGTAGATTATGATGACTGTTTGTGTGCCTGTGTGTGTGTGTGTGTGTGTGTGTATGTATTTATGTATGTATGTAAATCAAACCTATACAAAAAAAAACAAAAAAAAAAAATCTTACATACTACTTTCATAATAAATAAAACCATTTTGTACTGAAACGTTTTTAGAATTTAAAAATATTGCAATTGAGTTTCTATTCGCTAGAAGCTTTCTAGTAGAGGATTCCAACAACAATGTTGAGTTCAATTCATTAACGTTGATTGTTACATCGGTCGATGTATGTTGTGCATCAGAATTTTGTTGCTTTATATTTGTGTCTAATAATAAATTAGCTAATTTAATGCTGCGCTATCAGCTTTCTAATTCAACTGTGGGAACTGATTGACTAGTACATAGTAGATGTTCGGGTATTGGAACAGGTCGTGTTCTTGCTGCTTGTTTCTTCTAGATAAGAATGAAAATTGTTGGTGAATTAAAAAAAAAAAAAAAACAACAAAATATATAAAAAAAATTGCAAAATGTACATTAGGGTGGAGTAAATTACTAACATTTATATTTTAACCGATTGTGGACGCTATTTAAGGCATCCTGTAGGAATTTCAATCAATGCAGCTTCGTTTTGCGCAAAGAGCTCAAAGATTTTGTCAACAATAATGACATTTTTTTAGTATACATATAGGGTAGGGTGATCAATAATGGAACGAAAATTGGAACGAAAAAATTTGTGGTTAATGCTAGCGATCGTTTAATTAACGCTTTTATGATGTTACTGTACAATTTTAAGCCTAGAATAGTGAAATTAGGGTAAAACGAAATGACTTTTTTATTATTGAACCATTTTTATGTAACCGGAAGTAAAATACAAAAACCGGAAGTAAAATATAAAAACCGGAAGTAAAATATAAAAACCGTATATTATATAAAAATTAGACGAAAAATATATTTTACGGATGTATAAAGAAAGAAAAAATATCAAATACAACACAATAGAAAAAAAATATTAGTACTTATTTCCTCCCTTACGAAGGAATGGTCGCTGATAACTCCATCACATTGAAATTACTCAGTAATTAACTCTGTGAGTTCGAATATACAAATACGGATTTTTGCATGATTTTGCTCCAAAAAAACTGATAAAATATTGCGAAATGGTATCCTTCCAATTTTAATTTTTATTACAACCGGTACTCCACCCTATAAATGTACATAAATATTCGATACCATACCTTTCTTCTAAATGGAAAACATCCAGGCTTTTCTATAACAGGTTGAGCATTTATTAGGAGATCTGGTGTTGGACAGTCATCATTTCCAAATACATTTAATTCTCGAAAACATTCCGTTTCAACCATTTCCGTTTGCCATGATATCGATACGGAGCCCGTATTGAATTTTGTATAAAAATTTTCATCTGACGCATCTAAATTAACACCTTTGACAGTAGAAAATTGTTCGATGTCTAGTACATCTTTGGCATAAACTGCATGGGGCTGCAATAATAAGTAAAATATTTGTTTCTTTATTATAACGTTTTGAAGTAAAAATTGGTAGCTGCAAAAATGGACGTAGTCAAGGGTGTAAATAATTTCCTATCGCGTACCTAAATACAGGAAATTTGTCATGTTAACTATTAAAAATAGAGGGATCACTTCTGATTTGACGTTGAGAGCTCCATTCTTTACTCAAAATTGCTCGTAGGAAACGCCATTTAGCATTGAAAGCCTCTGCTGAGTTAGACTGAAATTGTGTAGAAGAAAAAGTTAAAGGTTGCAATCTATATATCTGAATATTTTATACGAGAGGGGTTACCCCCCCTTACAAATAATATGTCCCAAAGAACGACTCGGAATAAACACGGACTGACTTAGATGCCACTACTTAGATGATTTTTTTTGTTCTAATGAGAATTAAATGTTCCAAAAAAGGTTGAAAGCTTGGAAGGTTGCCTTCATCCATCTTAGTGGACTGAATATTTCACAACAATACACTTTGGTTATCTTAGTTTTTTCTACTTAGCCACGTAATCACTGATGGTCGAACGAGAAGTCCTCTTCTTCTTTTTGATCAATAAATCAACCTTTCCCAAATCAATCTAATGACTCTTGCATAGCCGTTTTTTTCTTTTTAAATTGGTTTTCGCAATCGGAAGTTGAAAAGGACAGGGAAAAGTTAGCGACAAAATTTAGGACGGTGTCAAACAACAGAACTAATTTCATATAAATTACAAATGCCCATTGAACATTACGTACAATAATAAATAATACAAAAAATTAAAACAAACAACATATAATGGCCGAGAAGGTCGTTACATTAGAATAGCCACGAAATTACCATGAAATGTCATCGAATTACAATTAAGAAGGACAGGAATGACTCTAGCTATTATCTCCTCGGTTGAACCTTAATTTAACTTTGATAATCTGTGATAAGTAAAGGGGCACTTAACTGAATTTATGGAAAAAGTTTACACATGTTTAAAAAACCCAGTAATTGCCTTTAATACCGCGAATGAGTTTAACGTAAGTATAGAATCTCCACATGATTTAATTAATCTAAGTGACAAACATAGTCCGATGCTAAGCTAAATTGATTTATTTGTTTGACTTCTAACCCTTATTGTCCTACCCAACCAAATGTTTCGACGAGTTGAGTTATAGTTCTAGAATTGGCCATAGAATAAAAAGGTACATCCGAATAATCAATAAGGAATTTTTTGAATAATTCAAATTTACTTACATCTGGAACAAATGGTGGATCTACTATACCAGCCTCTAATCTCTTCCAATTAATGCAGTTAAAAAATTGATGAAGCTTCACCTCTCTAGCCCCATGTCGTCCATTTCTACAGCCTAGACGTGTTTTGACAGTCTTTGATAATAGTTGTTGGCACAGTGATTTTGCTTCATCGCAAAATTTATGAGAATATTTTTCAGGTTCTTCCTAAAAATTGAACATAAATTGTTAGTTTTTGACCAAATCTTGATCACTAATATGTAGATCGCTAGTTAATACCTTTACTCGTCTGTCCACTTCTTCTCGTTTCACTTTTTCCTTGCGTAATCGGAAAGGTGCCTGCCCTTCAATCATTTCATACAGTAAACAACCAAAACTGAACCAATCTGGTGAATAGGAATATTTTTCATTGTCAATTACTTCTGGCGCCATATAACCTAAAAATTCAACAAAAAAAATGGGATGAAATCTTAAAAATATGCCTAAAACATTTATATTAAATACATACCAACAGTACCGACACGTCCTCGTACCATTTCTCCTTCTGGTATTTCAATTGCTAATCCTAAATCAGATATTCGTACGTGGCCATGGTCATCAAGTAAAATGTTTTCTGGTTTACAATCACGATACACAATACCCTGTTGATGTAAATGCTCTAGGCCGCACGCTACTTCGGCTGCATAAAACCTAGCACGAACCATTTCAAAGCCTGGATCACCTCCCATATTATAAATGTGAAATTTCAAGTCTCCGCCTACAATAAATAAGAAAAAATAATAATAAGAATTTTAATGTTTCTTGGAACAAATTCGATGGAGAAACTCCTTTTTTTTACCATTCATTATTGTTAAAACAAGACACAGTGCATCTTTGGTTTCATAAGCATACGCTAGGTTAACGACAAATTTTGAGTTAATTTTTTGCAAAATTAGCTTTTCTATCAGTACCATTGATTCGCCTTTTCGTTTTTTTATTCTTTTCTTTTCCAATTTCTTACAAGCATACATTTTTCCAGTAGCTCTAACCTACAAACAAAATACTCATCAGCAATGTTTAAAAATTAGTTGAAATAAATGATGTCGTTAATAAATAATAAAAACAATAGAGGTCCTAAAGTTATTATCCACTAAATTCATTTCTGTCACAAACAATACATCTTCCAATGGTCGGTAAAATTACGATGCCTCTATAATTGGATACATTTCATCAGAGGACCGGGTCAACCTGCAGATTCTGCAAGGACCTGAAAGAAACGGTTGAGCATTGTGACTGCCCAGACGTATCAGGAAAGAAACAAAAGACGCTTAGAAGCCATTTGGTGAACTTGTCAGAAATGGTGAACCGAGTCCAACCGATTTTTGGGCGTTCTACGGTGTCCGTCCTGTAATTCAAACACTTTCACTAATTGAATAGATTCATCCTCGATCTAGATTTGAATATGTGAAATATTTGGACGATGACACTGAGTTTTATTTAAAATTAGAGTCGAAAATTGAGTTCAGTGATTACACCCTCGGTGTGCGGTGTTTTTTCAAAAGCAATGAAGATTTTGATTCTAGAACAAAATCCCCCCTGATAATTTTCTTTAAAGCTTACAAAAATCCCCTCCCCCCGGGACAAGGAGGATTCTATCAGGGAAGAGTAGCAAAAAAAAATTGTCAGGGAGGTTTTTGTCCGTTTACCGAAGACTTTGATAGGGACATGACACAATATTTAAATCAAGCTTAAAATACTGCAAAATTTTACAAACTAGTGACAGATTACTAATTGATATACCAATTAGGAGGGTGCGGTGGAAATTAGGAGGGTGGGGTGGACAAGTCATGAATGTATCTTGGCAACCACACATTGTAAAAAAATTAACCACTTTGAATACTCCTTGAGAAAGCCAAAACGTGCACCACGATGTAGCACCCTTGGAAGAAAAATTGTGTTAATGTCCTATTGACTGAAAAAATCAATCAACTTTGGAATTAATTTTACAGTAAGGCCAATGATTTCTCAAATTCACCTAATTTCAGAATATAAAAAAAAAAAAAAAAAAACTGAACTTCAAACATTTTCTTTTAGTCATGGTAAATTGATTTCGATGCCTTTTCTACATTTAACAGTGACTGAACATCAGATCGAATTGCAATTTGGAAAGCCTTAATTTACTCAATGAAATCATAGCGCATGAAACATACCATATCACAAATTGATACGCATTTTAAAGGAAAATTCAAAAGCTACGAGAGAGAGAGAGAGAGAGAGAGCTCAGTATTGATTCTATTGCCTCAGTGTATCACAAATATTGAATGTAACATCAAATGATAGAGGGCAAATTTTTACACATTTACATCGTTCCATCTAAAAAGGAAACTTAATTTGATGAACATTGTGAGGTCAAAACTCAGATCTGTATTCATACCGTTCATAAAATGTATGAATAATTTTGTGCGAATTCTCCTCCAATGAGTAAGAGACAAAATGAAACACTGCGAGATTATTTATCATTTATCTAATGAATAGCACATATCAACATATAGTTTTTTATGTTCCTTTTAACACCTACCTACAGAGACAGACATCATCATTATGTACAATTGAAAAGAATATTATGTAACTAAGTAAATAATAGGTGAAGACGCAACTTAAATTAATTTTAAATGTAAATTTTCAAAATTTAATTATCTATCTATGGTTAAATATAGAATTTTGTGAAAAACAAAAAAAAAACTTACCTGACAAGCACACACTTCTCCAAAACCACCTTTACCGAGAACTCGGTACATACGAAATGTTTTATAGGTTACTTGTTGAGCTTCAAGCCATTTCCATTGAAGATATCTAAGAAAATAGAAAAAAAACCCAAAAACATAAATAAAAAACGCTAAAGTAAAACACAGCAAAATGAAAGTCATTTTTGAATAGTTTTATGTCATTTTTGACAGTAAAAAAAGATAAAATGGCAATACAAAAAACAATCCATAGCATAGGTCGCCAAATGCCACTCAATTTACTCAAATTACTCAATTTACTCGTAAATGGTAAAAAAGCGGATTTTAATGCAAACCAACCCTCTTCCGGCAAAACAACCCTCTTCAATCAAAAGTCCATTGGGAAAAAGTTCATTCCCTTTCCTCTCAATAAATTTGTAATTCTAGCTCTATATTTCCGCTCTACATATAATACTTGTGGTTTGGCCAACTACATAGAAAAATATATAGTTCGAATGCTTTTGATGGTGATGAAGGAATAAATTGGTAGAGTGATCCACCACGACCCACAGGAACTAATCCATACAGATCCTGGGAGCAAGTCCAGCAATACGTGCTAAATGGCTTAGACTCAAATGGAAAGTTGCGACAATCAGAGATCTGAAGGGGATCCAAGTTCGAAACTGGTAGACATTGGTAGTGATAAGATCCTATTGGGGAAACAAGTTGAGGAAGACCCAAATTGCCAACCGATTGTAGGGCCCGGATAACAAATGTCTTTTAGTTAAAACTGAGCAACAGTGTTTTGAAGCAAACTTTAAAGCTATGAAAAGATGATCTAAAGGAATTTGTTCATTTTTAAAAAAAACGAAAATTTTACGCAAGCCCTCCTACTAAAGCGCTAAATTTTACTCATTTACAATTTTAGATTTACCATTTTGCCCAACCCATTTCTATCTCAAATGTCAAGAGTGTAGCCCAGCAACGTGTTGTTGAATTCACGAACAAATGTTTGCCACCGATATCTCTCATAAATTATATTTACAAATCGGTCTTTACAATTATTTCTTAATTTAGACAACAAAAGGAAGGTTTACTGTACCCTGTACATTATTAGATGTACGCAATTTGTTAGATATCTAAAGTAAAATTTACAAAAAAAAATATATATAAGCACACCCAATTACATTTCGCAATCACGCCGCATAAAATTAACGAATAGACTACATCATCATTGGCGAAATCATATTTCAACTCAATGCCCACAAAACTGTTGGCAAGGACAAACCGAAAATCACGGCAAATATTTCCATTGATTTAATAAATACATAAATAAAATATTTTATGTAGAAAAACGCTACATCTACCTTATATACATATATATATATATATATATATACCTACAGGGTGCGAGAAAAGTTCCCTGACACAAATTTCGATCATTCATTGGTTGATTAAAACCCAGTCGATAAAAAATTGTGCCTCTTTTTTTATCCACAAAATACACGCCATTAATCATTTTCAAAAGTTACGGACAATGGCCGTGACTCCTTACCGGTTTTCGTCTATTCTTCAAAATTTGAGTTTGTGAGTTCGAAGACTGATTCTCATATTTTAGTGATGAGCATAATTAGTCTTAATGACTCTTCAGTCTCTTAAAAACAACACCAAGACCCAATGTGCAAGACTAAGATCCAATGTTCAAGAATAAGACCCAATGTCCAAGTGCAAGACCAAGGTCAAGACCCAATATGCAAGACGAAGACCAACACTATTCTACAAAAACAAGATCAAGACATCTTCTAGAAAATCAAGAACAAGACCCAATGTGCAACACCAAGACTAAGACCGTGACTGCTGTGGTGTTGGTCTTCTGATCATTAGTCCTTATCGAAACTCAAAATTAACAAATTTCTGGTACTTGGCACTCCATATTTATATTAAGGTTCGTTGGTTGCCTACGAAATATTCACTTTCCTTCCAAAAATAAATGATAAAAAATCTTTGCATTCACCATTTTTCCGATAAATTTCGGCCAAAATCTTTACAAGGAAGTGAAAAATTAAAACTGTCGATGATTTGGAGGGACCCTTTTATCAGTAGTAACGATACTCGGTAAAAATAAAAAAATTTAAAGCATTTGTTTTCCCCTCTAAGCCTCTAAGCGAATGCAATGCAATACATTACTGTCCCACATTTAAACAAAGCAAAATCTATAGACGAGAATATTTCTTGCACACCCTGTACTGTACATTCGATTTTCACAAAGCTCCAGTTTTACATTGTTATTCACAGTATATTACCTATAACGCTCTAAAATCGATTTCTATGATAATTGATAAAGTGTGTTGCCAGTGGAAACGGTAATGAAATATGAAATCCTACAATAATTCTCCATATAGAAAAGACAATTTTCAATTTTTCAATGCAAAACAAAAATCAATTAAATATTGCCTACCTGTGAAAATACATAGAATGTTCAAACTCTTTAAATGGCTCCCCCGCTAAGAATGCTTTAACGGCTGTTACGCATGGTTCAAATAACTCCTTACTTCCATCTATAAATTAGAAATTCTTTAGACCTACATATATGGCGATATAAATCGAAAATTATTCCATTTTTATTCACATACGTGTTAGTCGTCCTCTAACTTTTGCAATTAGATCGTCATTTAATACATCCAAAACAAGTTCGTCCTTTTCACCATTTAAATTACATTCCTTTGGTGTCAAATCTTTGATGTCGATTGTCTGATCTTTATTTTCACCGCCGCCGCCATCGTCCACTTCTTCGTCACCGCGGCCACTATCGGTAACATCTTCGCTAACATATTCGACACTGAGAAATCGTTTACCAATATCTTTACCGATTTCAAATCGATTTTCATCATACTCAATTTCATATCTGAAAGGAAAAAGATGAAATTAGATTTACAAAAATATTAATCCTATTTACTTGTTAACATTGTACCTAGTTACACTGTCCAAAAATGCAATATATCTATAGTACAATGGCCTTTTGTTTTCACAAAATAATCGAAAAAGTATTCGTCCAATTGGTTGTTGATCTATGACATAACCATAACTTACATCTAAAAAGAAAAAAATAGAAGAAAATTAAAAAAAAAACTTTTTAATATTATTATTATTATTATTATAAATTGCCTATCTATGTATGTGTGTACCTCCTAGTAGGCCAAAAAGTCATATCAATCATTCAATATCAATAGTTTTAATTAATGGAATTTCGAAAACAAGCCAATTAATTGGAACAAAAGTCATGTTTATTTATACATAACTACATATACATACATACTTATATTACAAAGTTTTTTTTTTAAATCAATACTTATCGAAAGAAATAGAAAAAATAGGTACAAATTCGAGAAAACAGAAAAATGATTGGACATTAGACATTTTTAGACTTTTTGATTTTCATTCGACCAGAATAAATACTTTACTACTTTTACCTTTCCTTTTTGTGTTTTATCGTAAGGATAAATGGGTTGTCAAAACAAATTTGACACACAAAATTATCTCAAAATTTAAGAAAAATCAGCGTTTCCTTACTTATGTATATATACTTAAGAAAATTAAAAAAAAAAAAAAAAATTGCTCACTTCGCTCACAACGCGTTGTAATATTAGTTAGTAAGTAACTTTTCTTACTTATTATTATTAAAATTTTAAGACGAAACTCACGACAGTTTATTTAGGGTGCCTGGGCATAACACGAAAAATTAAATAACAAAATAGCTGTTAAGTGAACGCCATGTAGTTTCCACACATATTAGAATTGGGAGAAAATTGTATTGTAATTTTGTATAGGGGGAGGGGTGGGTTAATTTATAAAAAAATGTGTATGGGAAGGGAGATTTGTCCCATATACTATGCCTACCAGTCATAATAGGCATAGACAGATAAGAGATAACAATAATTCTAATGTAAATTTCAAGTCTCTAGCTTAACCCGATTTTGAGTTATCGTCTTTACGAGCGAGCAATTGAACCAAAGGTCGAGTATTGCTTATTTTTATTAAAAATTGTTCCACTTTTAATATTTCACATACCGGTATGGAAGCAAAAGACTGAAAGGTGATTTTCCGAGTAAGGGCTTGACACAGCAATATCGTTTCGTCAATCTTAGTTTCTCTCTCTTTTTTTTAAATATTTGAACAGCCATTTGTCGAAATTCTATGAATTCCATCAGCTGTGTGTTTACAATAAATTCTTCATTCGAAAATATTGGCCGTTTTAAAGTATGACTCCTAACTTTCCATGTGACCGGTCTCAGATTCGAATCTCGTCGGGTTATACAAAATTTCCTATGAAGTTTTTCCATTGAACGACATTTGAGTTATTTATCATGGCGGATGTTGATCAATTAGTTCGGATTCCACTTTAAAAGAAAAAAAAATAGGTCCCCTCCCATAATAAAATATGTGAAACTGTCTAACATTCAATTAACAATTTAGCATGAAATGGTGTCCTGGCTGCAAGTATTACAATTTCAGAAGTGAGATACAAAAAAAAATGGTGAAACCCAGCAGCAAAAATTCGGAAAATTGAGATACTTTTATGGAAAATTGTTAATCCTATTATTATTATGGAATCTTATTAGTTACTATGGAAAATTGTTATTAAATCATTTGAATATGGCCGAATATAGAAGCTTTGCTATTACATTATTACTCGGTACCATTAAGGTCAGGCTGGCCGAATGTGTAGGAGCTTTTGAAAAATATAAAATTAGAGCAACTTTATTATTTATGATGTTATGTCACATTAACCCATAAACGCCGACCGTCCCCATTTGAGGACGGGTACTTAACTTGTTATAATGTTTACGATTTTTTAAATACCGCGCTAATTCGCATTCTATACAGTATTTACTTAAATGACTTATCCAACAATTAAGTACAATGAAAAATAGCCTAATTTATAAAGTTAGTTTAATTTTGTTGTTGTATTTTTTTATGCTTTTTTGTATATATGCTGTGACCTGTGAAAATAACCAAATTTAGTTCAGTCTTTTGGTTTTAAACGTTAATGGGTTAATATTTGTTAAAAATTTGTTTATTATCTTTGACTGCAAGCATATTACTAATATTTAATTAATTAATTAGGAATAAAAAAAAATCTAACAAATTGCTACAAAACCCAATAAAATAGGGGAAGAACTCAAACCAAAAAAAAACCGGTTGTAAATTGAGTAATTATTATTTATGTACGAAGAATGTTTAGTGTTTCATTTAAAATAAAAATCCCTTAAGCAAATTAAATGTTTGTTTGTTATTCAGCTATTTTCCAAATTTTCCTAATTAAATAATTTTTAATTAAAGAAATTCCATTTAATAAATATACAAATAAATACAGCACAGTATATTTCTGTATGTATTTCCAAAATTAACTTTTTTTTCTTTTTTTTTTTTTTTTTTTTTTTTTTTTTTTATTGGAGGTATTATGTACTATATCAAATAATTTTGTTTATTACTTACTTACACTTATTATATTTATTCAGCGAATCATGTAAACACATTTTGTTGTCTATACAATTACTATATTTACATAAGAAAGAAAACATTGTGTAATTTTTGTGATGATGATGATGATGATGATGATGATGATGATTCGCCAATCGATAGAGCATAACCTTAACGTAAATTGGAAGATATTGATGCAGGCATATAAGTAAGTATGTATTACGAAAGCATTGTATTGTATCATTATAATAAAATACAAATCTTATTCGTGATCTTTACAAACTATATGTAAAGATGTGTAGAAAAATGTTTGACATAAAGAATCATCAAGGTTTTTTTTTTTTCTTCTTCTTCTTCTATACATTGCTTGATGACAGAAACAATTTATCAAGATGTGTTTTTTTTTTAATTACCAAATAAAAACCAAAACCTTAAGGAAAAACTAAAGAAACAAAAATTCATTGGCAATGTTCTGAGAGAACAAAAAGCGTCATCTTATGTATAGGTACCTAGTACAAATACTTGGATAGCAACAAAAAAAAAAAACGAAACAAACAAATCATGACATGGAACAAAACTAATTTTTAAGATTGTTTCTACAAACAGAGGAAGAATGATTTAATACTTATTCAGTAAAAACAGATTCCAAAATTAATTATAAAAATATCTGGCACACTAAGTGGAAGTTATATTTAAAATGAGCAAAAGAAAAAAAAACGTGAAAATGAATTTTTCTTCATTTCTGTTTACTTAATTTAACAATTACAAATTTACATTACAGTCATTAATGGAACACGAAAATTTAACGAATGTACATTGTACAATGTACAGTCCTTGTTTTTAAGTGAGCCTTGTTTCATTTGTTAATGTTTCCATTCACCAAAACCATCTAGAAAGCGTGAACGATCAAACAAACAAAATACAATTTATAAATGTGCTCACAATTGATTAATTTCAAATAGAATGAAAATTGTTATGGAAGCGTCTTTGGAACTTTTCCCCAGGTATTGGAGGGTCATATACTTATATTGTATATATATATATATTTATTTTTTTGATTAATAGTACATACCTACATAATTATATTTAGGTAAAATGTTGCAAATTTTCTATACATAGGCGTCCGGTGTCATAGGCGTCATTTTTATTCCATTGTGAAGAATAAATTACAAAAAAAAAAAAATTGGCGAACACCGAACATTTTGACCGTTTTACTTGTGGTTTTTTAAAAAATTACACAATTTTTAACTTTTTTTTATACATAAATTAACAACATAAAATGGTTGAGATGTTCGGTGCACCCTCCTCCCCAATTTTTTTTTTTTTTTCATTTTCTTCCAATAAAATTATGTAAATTTGTTTTTTTTTTAAATAGTCCCATGATGATGGCATCATTAATTCTTACCAGACGCCTATGTATGTTTCTATAAGTACAGATATAGGAGTATCTCTGGTTGTATATGGAATGAAGCTACTATACAACCCTATAAGGCAAAAGTCATAAAAAATCTCAGTAATTAGAAATAGTTCAAAATTTAATAGCTACCATGACAGCTGAACTAATTACCATCATAAATGATGGAATGATATACATACTTAAATTAATTCCGTACAGTTCACGCGACATTGTTGTTTTAATGAATGCACACAAATATGCAAATGCAAAAAAAAAAAAAATTTACCACTAAATTAAATTAGATTTGTTCCGGGCCCAGAAAGCCGAGTGGATATAATTTGTACCTACATACCCCTTACATGTATGTGTTGAAGTGGTAAATGTTTTGTCAAAATGGTAATGAACCAGTGAAATAAAAAATATAGCCCATTTGACTGACTAATATTAGATACAGACAAATCCCAAGGTTCGGATTTAAATGTGGTGGAAGTGGCAAATTTAAGGTATGTAAAATACTAAATTCAGATTACATTACCCTCATCACAACGTATAAGTATATAAACGTGCGTGGGTGGGTGTGTGTGTGTGTGTGTGTGTGCCAGTGCCTAACATCCAAGGTCGAGATTAGCCATTTAATGAGGTAATCCCAAATAACGACCATTTAACCATTATTGTGTTGCTCTCTATACTAATTTACAATCCTATTCTTTTATTTTTATTCTTAATTGCACAATAAGATTGATAATACGTTATGTGTGTATGTATGTATGTATGTTTGTATGTATATATGTAGTTATAATCAATGATGGAGAGAGTGTATCAGTATAATGAATGATTAATCTCCTCCAATCAATGTCCAATAATTATGTTTATGTTACATATATTTGTACTTACACCATTTTAAGTATTATAGTAATCATTAAATTGTTATTGCAATTTTCTTTGCAAAATAAATAATATTCTTACTCTCGTATTTGAGTATATATGTATGTATACATAAATACATATACATACACATTATACACAGTTCACTCGCAATAAACATTTTTATTACGCAAATATCAAGATTGCAAGCAAATTGAACTTAAAATCATTAAATGTTATAAAGAAGAACGTATCAAGTTAATCACTAAAGATGTCGATTTAATGTGACACCAATAAATTTCGTAGATTTACAACGACCATTATTTTTGGGTTTTTTATTATATTTTATGGATTAGAAGAGAAAAGGAATAGAAAATGTAGCCAGAATTACATCGCATTTGGATAATATACTGTTTGGTCCATAACATGTTTAATAATATTATGTACTTACTCCATATATTGTACCTAACATTGTTCATTCTTGTACATACACATACACATATACACTAATACACTAATATACTAATATATAAGAAGTATGTATTTACTTTACTTATTTGTTATTCACTTAAAACATTTTAAGGTTGAAATTTTCATTTTGATTAGGTCAAACGGGGTCATAAAACTCATAATAGACAAATTGTTTTTCAAGATTGCTTTTCATACTTATTTACATTTATATGATATACTTATGTACTTCATACTCAATCCATCCGAAAGAAAATTGCCATGCTTAATCTTCTTTTCGGTTATAAACTCCATAATGATTTCAACTGAAACTAAAAGGATGGATTTAGGAGACTTAAAACCACAAATTATTTATATATACGCAGTACTTAGATTATGACGTACGTACCCATACTTTAATTTTATATTATGTAAGTAAATATCAGTGAGGAGACGTGATCATTTTGAGAGAGGAATCCAATATTTCACCAAAATTAATACAAAAGAATATGCCAAAAATACAGTCAAGATCTCATGAAAAAGATTTTTTTAAAAAAGTACACAAATAAAATCGATAGAAAAACAAGCCAAGGTCGTGAACAAAAATTTTCCAAATATTTTTACCTCACGCACTTTCCTCAATAAAAGTGGGAAGTACTTTTCCAATTCCTTGTAGAGACGTTTCGTGCCTGATATATACCTATAGATACTTTCGATAAGTTTTATTTTGAAAGAGGAAACCATACATGTGTACTGTGGGTAAAATAGAAAATCTTCCAACTAAGTATACCTACTTATGATAATGCAGTTTAAATGCAATATAAATGACACAAATGAATGCACAAAGACGCACAGCTTTGAACTTATCTGCTCGTGCCGAAGCTTATTCAAACAACGGAGTAATTAAATCCACATTATCAGCGCAAAATCTTGACCTATGTGTTATGCCTAACGAACCACTATTGATTTAAGAACAGGATAAGAAAAGCATTGTGAGATTAGTAAAATCTCTATTGCTTCTAGTTGTTGTGGTACAGAATTGAAGTAAATAAGTATTTTGATTTAACTTTTATTTTTACTAGTATTATTTCTCTTAGGAAGGAAATTCCTTGTATTATTTTCACCTTTTTCTTTTTCTTCAACTACGTTTTGTTACAAATTGTTATTATTTTATGTTCTTTAATCAATTTCATCAACCTAAATAAATAAATTAATAAAAAAAATTTAAATATAATCGAAATTAAATCGAAAGGTATCAATGTATCATCTCACCATTTCATAACTTCTAAATCCATAAGCGAATAAAAAATTAATGATCTGCCAAAATTTTATCATCGTTTAAAATGTTATTATCTTAATCAATCTCAGTTCACGTTATTTTCTTTGTTGTTTTGAGTGCTCTAACTTTAATTCAGCAATTTAGTTCAATGTTTCATCCAAAAAGAAAATAGCTTCATCATAGTCTTGATCAATGATCCGTTGTCCGTATAAATTTGCTTTACTTAGTTCAATGTCAAATGATTTTAAAATTTGTAACACAATTTTTTTAATATAAATATTCAGATGTTGTTTTGTTTTTCTTCTCTTTATTTTTTGTTTTTTATTTTTTTTTTTTTTTTGTTGCTAACGTCCGTAAAATTATTTTCTATTACACACAGAAAAGATCTTTCGCAATCTCAACCAACTTTATTTACCTATACTATACTAATACCTATACTAAAATAATTTCTTTGGTTTGAATTATTTCTGAACATTCAATACAAGTAAGGTAGGTAAATATAATTTTCTTTGTATAGCCAGTCTCATTTTAAGCAAGCGAATAAAATTTTCATTTATGAAAAATACATATATACAACATGCGATATGTTGATTATGGCGATTTCAGCCATTTTATAGTAAATATTTTATAACGTTAGCGAACAACAAAAACGAAAAATTAACTTTTCTAAAATTTGTTTATCGAATAAGTTTCGAAAACAAAACAATAAAACAGTGGGATAACCTTTAAATTAGGGTGTTGGGCTTGTAAAAATTGTATAAATTCATATCTCGATATACTGCCGGAATACACGTTCCCGCTATGTCTATCGTATATCAAAAAATATATATCGAGCAACGATAGCTGCTTAATTATTTGGCAATTCTTTCGAAAAATTCTGTAAGCATATCGAAACATTTCTGTTCGTATTATAATATCGAAACAAGGGATTAATTTTAAAATTCCGTTATATAGCAAAATTCCGCATACAAAGCTGTCGTAAAACGGGCGAGCTATGAGTGTATTGTGTATTATACAAGTATTTGCAACCATACTTTTATTGGCATTTGAAAGCAATAGAATTACCCTCGCGAAACATGAAAAACATTTTCGCAAATAGACGACAATTTAATTCTTTAAGAGAGAGATTTGTATAAAATAACTATTTAAGATCAATAAAAATTCGAAGAAAATTTCATTCGCACCTTCATAAATGTTTCTTGATTACATCTCACTACATTCCCCAAATTGGATCCCTTGGTACCGCTTAGTGGACAACGACATGCCAACAACATTGTTCGAAAGAATATTAATCTGATGTGACTTTATTTTGAAATAATCTTACTTTTTTATTGTTATTGTTATTTATATGGGTAAAATCTAATGATCAAAAATGTCATTTGCTTGTTCAGTGATCAACGACATAATATTATGACATGAACTGGCCAAATCAACCAATCGCATAACGTGTGACGCCATTCATTTTATACATATGTATAACATCGTAACATTTCGCCATTTTGTTTGATTTTA
Source organism: Platyura marginata (assembly GCA_026745375.1). Taxonomy (NCBI): domain Eukaryota; kingdom Metazoa; phylum Arthropoda; class Insecta; order Diptera; family Keroplatidae; genus Platyura; species Platyura marginata. Next base: position 23,851 of record JANSTT010022448.1, on the reverse strand, counting down.
TCCGGTTAAAATTGTAACTGGTGCCTAATTACGTTACGTTCTACGTATAAATACCGTAGTTACGGCACAAATTCAAGATGAACTATGCAACCAGCTATACGCCATCGATAGATTAATTAAAAGATATTGAGGCGGTCAATGGAAAAATTTGCGTACTGGCAAAAATTTAAAAAAAAAAATTTGTTACTAAATTAATTTTATAAGAGGATTAAGTAAAGTCGTTGAATTACTCCAGAGCTCTCAGTCAGATATATGTACAATAAGTTTTGTTGCTATCTAATCTTCAAGTGGGAAATACTGATGGAAACAGAGACGTGGGTATTGTTAATTTATTTGCTATGCTTAAGTTTTCGTTTCACATTTATTTGCATGTAAAAGAAAAAGAAATAAACTTGGTTGCTTTTTCAAGATCTTAATATAAAATGAAAAGAATTATAATTATTTTTTAAGAGAAATATATCAACGGCAATTTATTAGATGTTCTTTCACTGAGAGACATTTTTTTTTTCAGGCAATATTTATTAATGCAAATTACTTGGCATTTTATTTTAGAATACAATAGATTGAGTAAAATGTGAATTGAATCATTACACTTAGGTTCTTTTGTATAATATGAAATGTCTATTAAGATAATGTACTGGGAGGTGTACCTGTACATTATCTTAAAAGACATTTTATATACTCGAATTATAATAGGAAGGTTTTCTATTTTTCTAACGTGCGACATTCGCGTATAATACTCACGATATTAAGCTCTTTAATGGAGAAACACGCAGTATTCGAAGTGTATTTTTTGAAACCTTTCAAATGTCCGCCATTTCAACGAAATTAAACTATACGTACCATAAAGAAATCGTGGCTGTTATTGAACTGTTTTCTTGTTAAGCACTATTAGTGAATTTATAATCCTCAAAAAAAAAACAATGACATAATTTTTAGTCGGGTTTTTTGTATTTAAACCTCTATACGATCTCCCGCTCTCATATTTTCAGAACCTACTATCATGTTTAATAAAAAACCAACTAGACCTATAAAACTAGACCTAAAAAATATTTTTGTAGTGATTTGATTTCAAAAAAATACCAATAATTGAATCGCTATTATGAATTATGTAAGCTTGATTTACGAACGTGATGACTTTGGCTTGTCTCTAGTTAATTAGGTAGTGTTAGGAATAAAGAAATGTATGGAAATTTATATATAATGTATAGCAATACTATATACTTATTACATTTCTATTTTCCTAATCTGATTAATAATCAGCTTAAGAAAATCGAAAACATATAGAACACACGCAGCCCAAAATTGCTTTCTATAATAAATCATTAATTGTTGGTATTCTAACTTATTCATGCCGTAATAACTAGTTTCGTGTGATTGCTCATGTGAACCTCAAATCAAATTGAATACTATAATTACTTATCTATACTTATATAACTTGAATAATACTTAATTGATTTACCTATTTTGTCCTTAATGTGCAAACACTGCGATATGTGTGGAAACTGCAATATTTTTCTCCATTTCTTACTCTTTCCTTTGTTACTATCAGATCCTCCTAAAAAAAAAAATTTATATAATTAGCGTAATACTAATCCATAAAAAATTTTTTTTAATTATATCTACTTAAGTACAGATACATAAAAATACCAAGAGAATAGCTCATTTTTGGATCAATGCCGAGGTCAATGCGGCCAAAATCAAAAATGATTTAAATTTTGACATTATAAAGAAAATTCTCATATTCAAATTCTCAATAGTTTAAATATTAAGTTACTTTTATTAATATGTTAATGATTTTTAATCATAAATAAATTCGACTAAATAAAAAAAACCGGCACTAAAAGTTACTTAAGTATGTACATACATACAATTGTACAATGGTGAAAAATGTAAAATACAATTTTATGGTGCTCACCCCTTTACAAAGTTAATTGTGTTAATCAATATTTAGCTGAGGACTTTAAGTACAAGATCATTATTTTCTATAGGTATAGGTTACTAAGTATAATTACTTAATTAAAAATATTTAATAAAAAGAAAACAATACTAACTCATACTAAGTAGGTACTTGCTTTATAATGTAGAGAACATACAAATTTTGGATCATTTAAGAGTATGAATTTTCCAAAAAGAAATAAACAAAAACCAAACTCCACTTATCGATTTTTGCGAAAATAATTAAGAGATACAAGAATTTCAAATTAAAATATGTAGAACACTGTTGTGGTAAAACCATTAGTCTAATGAAAATTCTTAGTAAATTTAGTTAATTATACCTAATATCTACAGCATAAAATTTGCGGAAATATCTCTGGAAAATATATTGCAGAAAATGCCAACGTTGTAAATTAAATTAATATCGAAGTCATATTAGTGAAATTTAAAAGTTTTGGTTTTTCATTACCTACACAGCATTTAGCTATTTACCATATTTATCCCGGTTACGGATTTACAAGCAAAACCCGTGGAGTTGTTCACATTGCTTACTTATACCCAGGGTAGTTAAAGTAACACTTTTTTTTCGAATTTGTTACATTTGTTACAAAACTGGTAACAAACTGGTAATAAATGAAACAAATATAACAAATGTAGCAGATAGTAGAGGATGTACATATATATCCTGCTCAAGAAAACTTAATTTGTAGTGTGCAAATAAAACTCCTAATATTTAACCCTTTCGCAGCTGCTGGGACACATATGTCACAGCAGAAGTTTAAAAACAGCTGAATTTAAAAGTTTCTATATAATATGGGATATATGTGACCCAAACCGTCTATTGAAATGTTATCTAACGGTATTTAGCTTTGTAGGCGTGTCTTTAAAATTATTCATGTTTAGTTTTGCGTTTTAAATTGAGAAGTGCAGTCGTAATTTGTGCTAAATTTTTGTTTTTCCGAAATAAATATTAAGTTTTTAAAAATAGAGATATTTTATATTACAATTAGTGAGAAACGTAATTATTGGGAGTATTTTATTTTTTAAAAAAATAACATTTAATTATTAAATTTCCGACTATAATAAACATAATATATTTAAAAAAATTGTTTAAAACGTTAAACGGAAAGCCGCTGCGAAAGGGTTAAGGAGAAAAGGTCACAAATTCCTGAGTAGAATCTAAGTATCCAATAAAATTGAATAATTGCAGATGTCACAAAAACCCATAAAAATATCAACCCAGAAATTAAAAAAACTGTATGGTAAGTACAAAATAGACCGGGTATATAAATGCTCTGGTCATGCATCCTGGAGTTAAATTCAATACGTTATCATGAATGCTTTAGTGATGTAAACATGTAGAGACCCTACCTAGGACAATTAAAAATCGATTTCCATAAAAAAATTAATGTCGCCAATATAGTCGGCTGGAAAAGTTGAGTGTCATTCGTACAAAAATAACTCCGTATAGATACATTTCAAGCCAAAGTGAACACATTTTCAGAATACCATTCCAAGTACTATAACTTTATTGGATAATTATACACTTTTTACCGCTTTTATTAATATTCAAAAATACTTAATGTTAAGTTAACACAATTTATACAAATTAACGCTTGTTTTCATTTTAATCAAATTAACTAAATTTGTTGAATAATAACCTCGATAATAACACAACACTAACACTAACATATAAAACATCTATTTTAATAGTTGAGATAGTTACTTACATATGTTTCGATATTACTTAATTTACTTATTGTATAATTAATTATAATGTTTATTAATTAATTACTATTCAATTAGCGTATAAAACACTATATTACCATAATATTTTTTTTTACCTTTCGTAAAGAAATTTCAAAACTGCTGGTTAAACAAATTAAATTACCTACATGTAGATATGTATATTGTATATGTACCTTATGTACATATGGTCGAGTATACCTACTTATTAGCTTATTACAGATTTGAACGATATGCGATACGATATGGCCTTAGAAATTAAAATTAATGAATGTGCGAGTTTCTCCCAATTAAACGACTGTAGCTTCTTTTGATGCAACGTTTCCGTGGTGGTAACTAAGTGGTAAGTGTTAAGTACATCAAAAAAAAAAAATCAGTAATTAAATATTTTTACTAATTACTAATTAAATAGTGGAGAGGCTCCATGAAGATAGAAGTAAGAAAGGGGCGCACAATAGATCTAAAAAGGTCGAGGTTGCATCGATCACCCCTAACAAATAATTATACAAATCTACAATCTATGGTAAAATTATCACAAAAAGTTTGTTTTAAAAATGTCGTTTTTTTTTGCAATATTTCTTCAGTTTTTACTGTCTCCTGAAAATTACATAAAAATGAGTTAGCGAGTATTGTATATAAGCCATATGCAGTAAGACCAAAAAATTTAAAAAAATATTTTTATATTGATTATTGCAATGTCATGCATTGAAGGGTTAACGTATTTTTGAAATTTTATGATTTAGAATGTAGGTATATTAAGAGATACTTAAGAACAAAAATAAGTGTTCAATACAACATAATAATTAGTGAATTAAATAGTTTTACACATAATGTAATTAAGTTCTTAAATTTATATGTATATAGTTAAGTAATCCACAAGCTACTTATAATGATAACAAATTATTCTAAATTTTATTACTCTCAGTCATTTAAATTTTTTTCCAGTATACGAGTATATAAATATACTAACTTATTGTGTTGGTTATTCTATGGGGAAATTTACTGGTTTCATGGCGTTTTTCATTTTCCTTAAGTTATGAATACATTTATCTACATAAATAAATTAATTAAAATTTTATGAATTTAGGTCCAAAATATCATAATATTAGTATACAGTAGGTATACAAATCTAATATAAGACTCACATAGGTTTAATTAATGAATTATTACAACTAAGGACGATAAAGTAAATTATTCATAAATCTTTCTTATATGCAGCTTTATTAACGAAATAAATTACGAATGACGGTGAACGTAACTAGTTGGAAATTTATAGCTTTGTGCTACCATTTGAAAGGACTACTATTTTACTATGGTGTACTTAATGTTTGGTTTGGTGTTTTGAGCATGGAACCTATAGAAGTTCTATAGTATTTTCAATTACTTATTTGTATTATTGTTAGTTAAATAAATATGTGAATGTACCTACATTAAATAATAATTTAGTTAAATTACTTACTTAAGTTAAATTGTATGGATGAAAAAATTAATTAATTACTAAATTTATTCAGGTAGACATTCTCTATATTTTTGGTTCACTAGCATATTTTTAAAAGTTAACCCTTCATAGACGCCGTTTTGATCTTAAAGAGTTAACGTTTTCTAAAAATGAAAATTTTTCCAAAACACTTGCAATTAAATGCTGAGAAAAATGAGTAGCTTTTTAAAATTTTTTGGTTAACCCTTTTATATTCACAATGTAGGTATAGACCTTAAACCCTTAAAGGGTTAATTTTTTCGAAAAATTTTATTTATTTTCTACCATCAAGTTAATTTTAAAAGTAGTTCCACGATAATGGGAGCAATAATTCTCAAAAGTCGCCACTACTAGAATTAAGACTAATTACTTAGATATTTCAATAATTATTTATGCCTTAACCATATTTTCTTAAAGAAAAAAATTGAGAAAATTTAAATAAATTAGGAAATCAGGAACAATTACAAAAAATAAATAATTCGATATTAAGTAAATACAAGAATAATGAAATGTAGATATTTTTTGTCGCCCACTATAGGTGATGGAAAAAATAAATTAAAACCATTTAGGGTTTCTTTTCGAATACATTTGCATGTATTTGAGATCGCTTGTTCAACATTTAACTAATTATACAATAAAAAAATAATATTTGGTAATAAAAAAATTCAATATTTTAATTTATAATTTGCGTTTTTAAAGACAATGATGAAAGACCACCCGTCAATTTTCCAAGTACCCGCATCCTTGGAAATATCTGAAAACTCAGATTGTATAAATTTCAAATTAAAGATACTTCTGTATCATTTACTTATATACATATATGTAAGGCACTTTAATGTTAAAATTTTACAAGATTTTATTAAGAGAAAATCGTTAAAGAAATTAATCGGGTCAAATAAAAGATTATGTGAAAATTTAGATTGTACACTATTTTTTAAGTACATAATATTCTGTAAAAAGAGAGCCAAAGTTATTCAATAAGTAAAGTTTTATCCAAGGAAAACTTCAATTTTAAGTTTAGCATTACAAATGTCTTGTTTTTAGGTTATTATGTACATAAGTTTAAGTTTCAGGCATAGTTTAGTAAACAAATACAAGTGCCAAACCTTGTGCTATATAAATACTCATAAATAAAACTTTCAAATGTAAGTAAGTATATAATGACATTCTTAAGAAAATTTCACTAATTTACATTGTCGTAACCAACAAATATCTGACGAATTATGACAAATTCAATACAAATAATTCATTTCTTTCAAAAGGTCGAAAAAAGACTTACGAATTTTTTATTTTTTTTTTTTTTGAGACTACCTAGGTGTTTATACATATTGATTTCTATTTACATATTAAATAACAATATGCCGGAGTTGAAGATAACAATTCGTCATCGCAATATTTCTGAGAATGTAATTAAGTAGTTAATATTATAACTAACAACATTACCTACGTATGTACGAGTACGTACATATATACACTATACACTTAAGTATGTACCTCTACGTATAACAATTTGTACAATTATTTGAACGTCATTAATAAATCGCAATACGGAAGTTAAAGTTGTACAAAAATGTACGCAAAGGATAAGTCAATTTGACATAGTATTTAAGTACATAATATATACGTATGTAGTACTTAATTTCATTAATAAAATTGAAGGTACACAAGTACACACTGTGCCATTTAAATCTGTATAATATTATAAGAATATTTGTTATAAAAAAAATTGTATTCCATTACATAATATACCTATAGTGTACATACCCATGTATTAAGTATTTATTGTGTAAACAAAAATACATTCATACCTTACAAATGTTAAAAATTTGCCATGTACTTACTTACAAAAGTATTGATGAAAAATGCTTTGACAATATTTGTTCAAAATGAATTATGTACTTCACTTCACTTAATCATTTTTATTCTTTTAATTAATCTTAATTAATATTGTTTTGAAAATATTTGCAACTAATACAGTGATGGGCAATTAAATAGGAACAGTGATGTAACAATTGACAGTTATATAGAAATTAAGGTTGTTCTATTGGTCAAGAGAATAGCTGTGCGGAAAATCATTATGACAATATGTAGTTTTGGTAAAAAAAAAAACTTTGTAGAAGAATTTTTATTTTTTTTGCTTAAAGTTACAAGAAATAGTAGGCAGTCATTATTTTTAAAATTCCCATGTAGTGTAAACTTCAAGAAATCATAATTTCAAAACCGTTAGACCGATTTTGATAAGTTCGGGCTTATTTTTGAGGGAAATTCAAAAGCTTTTTGGTAAAAATATAATTAAATTATCGAATCGAATTGTATATGTTCAAAAATTGCTATTTTCGTTGAATCTTAGTTTAGCTTGTGGCAAAAACTTTAGAGGTAGTTATTTTTGCAAGATAAATATTATACATTTTTCAATCAATCCTTAAAAAAATGCTCATTTTAGGTAATTCTATTAATAGGTAATTCTACATCATTAGCTAACGCGAATTCAAATTCATTTTGCTGGAGAATGTAAATTTGACAGATGAAAAAAAGTATGTATCCAAATTATAGAGCCATTTACGTTATGATCATCTTATATTTTATATTAGGACCAAGACACAAAACAAATTTTAATGACATTTTTCAATACAAAAGAACTCGTACCTAAAAGTCTATAAGTAGAAGATATCATTTAATGTTACTATATGTACAAATATAAAGTTAGCAACAATTGCATGACAAATTAAAACTAAATACTTAAGACTTGATTGAAAGCACTTCTTATTAACCACTTATAATTTATATACGCGACTGACTGTAATCACTTCATATCTAAAACATTTGTAAATTATCGCTTGAACAGTTACTTATCGATTTAAGATTGATAAGAATAAATAAATAATTACTTAAGTAAGCTTATTTACAAAAATATAGTAGAATAACAGAATTTACTTATGTTGAGTAGTTGAAACGAAAAGTATAGAGCTGATTCGAGTATTAACTTAAAATGACAATAATTAATAAATAAATAAATCTAAGTACTTATTATTCACTTACTTAATAATAATTTCCAATAAGTATAAATTGCAGCATAATTTTTTTTTTAAATCTATTGTACTGTTTTTAGCATCAATATCGACTTAAATTTGTTAGTGTGTACTTAAGCATTCAAAGTTATGACTGTAATAAGTAAACAAAATATTATTTTTGCTTATCTCAAAAATTTTAATTCATACTTTCTTAAAAACATTCAAGATAAAGCGCCATAATTGTAATGTAGCTGGTGATATGGATAAATGGAAAAATTTGTAATTATTCATAATTGCACTTTTTACTTTTATTTAGCAAATATATACATGCTTAGTGTACCTACATAAAACTTTATTACTTAATGAAATAAAAATATGTTACACGTCATAGTAATTTTTTTTTTATATTTAAGTACTTATATTTTTTGCTGCAATGCGATACCTCTCCGACCCTAGACCCTAGAGAAAGTTTTACATAACTGAAAAACAATCGGTGACAAATAACATTTTTGTTGTTGTATTTTTGTTATTATGTATTTTTCCAACGAATACTTAAGTAGGTAGTTTAGGCTTTGAACAATTTTTTTAAACATGAAAATTTTGATAAAGTCAAAATATTTTGTAGAACGAAAAAAATTGTTTTACTACATAATCTACATCCGGTCATAAAATTAAAAAAAAAAAAAATTACTTGCCATTTTTCCGGTGAAATTAAATGGAAAGGTCGTAATTCTTAAGTAAATACTTTTAATATTATTATCTAATAAGTAATTACTAATTACACATACTTAATGCTCGTATTTTTTTTTTTTTTTGGGTAAAAACCTTTTTGTAGATTATACTTATATGTTCTAATATATATTTGAAAATGGAAATATCCATTACATGATTTTCTGATTTCACATACAAAAGTTTATTTTGCCTTTTATTTACTTGTCTAATTTGAGAGTAAAAGCCTTTTTTTAATGCCTATTTTTCTTTTCTTTATTGCCGTTTTTAGTTTTGTTTACCTTTTCTAGAGCCTCTTTTTTTGCTCTTTTTGGGTGCCGTTTTGGTTTAATAAAAACTTTTTTCGCCACAAAATAATTTGTTGAATATTTTTATTCTCGAAATGAAAAAGTGAAAAAGTTCTTTGCATTTAGAAGAAAACGGTAAAATAACATTTTGAAAATAAGGAAAAACCAACACTGAACTTAATTTGTAAGTAGATAAATATTTTTTTAAATTTTATTGAATACCTTTTTTTTCGTTTTAAATGGCTTCTTGTCTAGTTTTTAGAGATTTTTAAGGGCTTTTTTAAGCACCAAAAATATAGAATTTTTGGAATTAAGTAATATGAAAATGTTACCAAATAAGTAAATGGTGATTAATATTGTCATTTTCCATTCATATAACTTAAACGTGGTAATATGAACTATTTAAAGAACAAAAAATGTATACTAAAGTCAAAATTATAAGAGCAAAAACATTTCACAATATGTAAATAGCTCGAAATAATACTTAGTACTTAATAATATTTTGGTCCCCCATCTAAAAACCTTACCCGTCATTTTTAATTTAATAGCGATCACCAATCATGTATGTACTATATGCATGTATGTATGTATTATATATGTATGTACAATGTAAATTTATGTATTATGAAACAAAATAATTAAGTATGCTTAAGGGGGAACAAAACAATTTAAATTGCACATACATATGTAGAGGTATACGTAAACCTACATAATACTCATATACATATGTTTTTTAGTGGTTATCATCAGAAAAAGTATTTAAGTATTATAAAAGATAAGTTATTAAGTATTATTGGTTGGGTATAAAATACATATTAATTCAGATTAAACTTAATCGTAATAAATTGTTACAAATTGTTTAATATACTTACTTATATATGTAGAATAAATTTTAAGTTCATATTTATGCGTAATTTTTTTATTTTTTTTAAAATTAAATTTAAATCCGTACTTATCTATGTACGTACATACATATGCAAAATATGAAGGCGTATATAATATGATAAATGTACTTAGTTGAAATTTTATAATGATAATTAATATTTCTAGATAAGTATAAATTTGATGGTAGAATAAAATTAATAATCAGTTATTTAATACGGCAAACTCACATATTAATTTCAGTAAGTTAACCGCAAATAAACAGGGGACTTAACACAATCATGCCATTGTTATTTTAATACGAAATGGTATTTTAATTAATGTCATTACAAAAATCGTTTCAATTAACTGATATAATCTGAAACCATATATGTAAATGCATTTCAAAATAAAGTGATAATTACAATTAAAAATGTACTTAATCATAAACGGAATTTTTTTAACCAATAAATTGATGAAATGTAAATTAAAGTGATAAGTAATTGAAGTACATATAAATATAAATGTATTAAAGCCATAATTGAAGTACATAATGGATTATAATTTCATATTCATATGTATGCATATACACCTCCGCGCAAAAGTTTAGCACCACCTTCGAAAAATACGTTTTAAGGGTAATTATCTTAACGTTTTATGGGAAGCATTGACTTTATTAATTAGATACTTACTTAGGACTAATTTAAAGGCATAATATTTTATACTTTTATACCTACATCATTAAAGTTACAATTCTCTTATTTATTTTTTATTAAAATTTAAACTTTTAATTATCTCTCTGTACAGTGTAAACAAAATTATAACCTTTCCCGATATAATTCAATATGCAACGGGTCATCTTACTTGGACCAAAGTACATAGACATAACTAATTACTTACATTTTAATATTTTCTCTAATACATCAACCATTTTATATGGTGGCCTTAAACTTTAGAGCGATACTATATCTATATATGTATGTATGTATTGTTTTAATCTAAAACATATTTTACATTTAATCAGTTTTATATATATTATTTATATTCTGTAAGTAGCTTATAATATACATAGGTATGTATGTAGAGTCAAAATCTAATAACTTTATACAATTTATAAACATTTTGGTAGGTAAGAAAAAATAAATTTAAATGCTCTGAAAAGCTTTTAAGATATTTTAAATTGCTCCATACAGACTAATTTATCCACAATTTCACCAAGTATAATAAAAAAAGCCTCCAGAAGAAATAAGCCATATAAATATTAGCTACACTCAATAAAATACAATCCCCCAAAGCCCGAAACACTCCAATTGTTTTACTTTCTCGAAAAGAAGTTAGTAGTAAAAGCATAAGTATTACCACATAAATTAAGGGTTTATTGGTCTATTTGTAAAACTTTGTTTATTTAATGAACTGAGTTGTAATTGTAAGCACCACTGTTAGTTTCCACCAAACCAACAAAATTTCCCATTTATCCGATTTAAGTATGTCAATATTTAATAAACCTTTCGTCTACCATTTTCAGTTAATGGGTGGAATCCATGGATCCATTAGGTACATTATTAAGTATTGCCTAAAATATCTTAACACAATATAATAAGTATCAATACCAAATAATAATTGCACGAAATCTACAAAAAATTTGATCAATTTTGTGAATCACTGTATCTTAGGTAATATACACATCAGACACACACACACACACACACACACACACACACTTTGCTTACAGTTAATACCTAAATAAATAAATAATAGATCATAATTATTAAGTATTCAAAAAAAAAAAAATTATATTTCATCAGTCTCAGAAACAAAGTAAGTCGCTCTAATTGATTCCCTCATACTGACCTATGTCGGCTGTTGATTGAATGATAATTCAAAATAACACAAAAAATGATTTGAATTAATAAATTGTAGGTTACAGTAATTGATGTAATGAAATATGTATGTAAGTAGTTATTTACTGAATAAATTCCAATGGCCTCAAATCAAAAATACTAGAGAGAAAAAAGCGTAAAATACTCGTTATTACCCATCATGCAAGCATCACTACGCACAACAAAATCCATATTGACAAATTATATCGTTGCAATGATTTATAATTGGAAGGTTAGTTAATGGTACTGGACTAATCAACTGGCTACAAAAATGGATTAATGAAAAGTTCAAATATGGAGCTGTCGCGTCGTAGATATCTAACAGGAAAAATAATAATGAAAAATTTGTAAACAAGTATTTTGAGTAAGTACCAAAAATGTCTATTTGTATTTCTGTTTATTCATAAAAATATACTTACAAGACACCGGGGACCGTTCAATTATTATATATTTATTGACATTCATAAATTATAGATTAAATGGCGATTAAATAGTAGGTAAGTATCGTCATCTTACATATTAACGTCCATTCATAAGGTAAAGATATGAAAAAGTATTTAAAATTATTAACAAAATAATGACTATCTTAAATAACAACCTGAAAATTTAACACATTTCGACAATTCCAAACATTCACTCCTCCAACGAAAAATGAAGAAGAGTGAGATGGATAGGAACAATTAAATTATTCGTAGGATCTGACGTGCCTTGGTGAAGTACTTCAAAAAGGTAATTTGGCTCCTTAAATGAGACAAGAAGACAGATGACAGATGTAATCTGAATAAGTATTAAAATATAGAATGTGTAAATAGAACCAACCGAACTGTTGTAACGTCAAATTCGATAAATAAAACAAAGAAACGAATATTTTTTATTGTAATATGTAAATACGCTCAAATTCAACAAAAATTTTGGAATGAACGAAACAAAAAAATGGAATTAAGAGGGATTACACGAGTCAAAAACTTTCAGTTGTATTCTTCTAATATAGTATGAATTACGTGCTGCTAGAGCACATTTTGGATGCTGAGTAAAATATGGAGTTCTAATCCATGTAAATTATAAGATTTAAATAAAATTAATTTTTGTTTTCATTCAACGAGAAGATTTAAAAATTAAAAATTTCCCATACATAAAAATGACCTCCTCACAAATGAGAAAATTAATAATTCATTTTAGCTAAAATAAGAAGAAGTTTACGAAAAAAAGTGACACGGTGTCAGAAAGTAGATATTTAAGTAGGTATATATAAAAACTTATCTTCCTCCACAATAAAATATAATCAAATGCTTTAAATTAAATTTATTTATCGAAGAATAAGATGATAATTTATTAAGACAAATGCATAAATATCAGCTATAAGTATGTATAATATAACAAAAACGCATTTTACTTATTTTATTGAAGCAGAAGCTTAAATACAAGTAAATAGTTGCAAACAGAGGAAGAGATTTATATTTATATAATCTATGAGTGGCGAATTAATTATTTTTTTTTTTTTTTGCGTTTTCTTTATAGTTTTTGCAATGTATTACAGAAAGATCAACGACTTTGTTGTTCTCTATTTCATCGCTTCATTTTCCATGATTTATATGCAGTTGTGGGTAGAACGAGTTCAGTTACTAAAATGGTTCGGAAAATAACTTTGAAAATAAAACTGACAACATTGAGAATAAAGTTGATTTACTCAGAGCGATTTAGTTAAAATAATTATATTTTTTTTTTATACTTACTATATATGTACATATATTTCCGTTTGTACTTAATAAGTATGTATACATAAAAAATTAAGTATGATTATTTATTGATGGGAAGAAGACGAAAGAACTTTTGAACAGTTCTTTCAATTCTATTTGAGAACATCAGTAATTAAATGTCAATGTCAGTTTGCAAAGAAAATATACTTTTTATACTTAAATAAGTTCAAATAAGGTCAAAAGTAAAAAAGAAATGATAAAATATGCAAAAGTGATTACTTAGTTATGGCAATGTAACAGGAATACTTAAAAATATTATTTTTGAACTTTTCAATTTGAATTAAGTAAGTACTTAATATAAATATATTTCGGTTGTTCAGTCCCAAACTCCCCATGCTTATACTTAACAGTACCCCCGTTTAGAAAAATATCTCGAAATAAATTAAGTAATATAAATTAAAGACTGGTATCATACAAACATTGTATATGGATTAGACATTTTCATTCGCATCTATTGTATTGTATTGTACAGGTATCTCTTCTATAACACGGTAGATAGTTTCGAACATAATTACGTGTTGTAGCAGACTAAAAGCAAGTTAATACATTTTCGCAATTTTCTTATCGTGTTAGAGTGAAACCGTGTTTTAGACGGGATACCTGTAATGTATTATATTGTAGTAGGCAAATAAACAAAGCAATTTACCAATCTCAATTTACATCTCACTCACTTTCGCTGTTATTCTAGGTGAGGTTTTATTAGTACACTTTACTAGTTTATATTTTGAAAACTAATTTTTACATAAGTAACTAAGTATATAATAATAAAATAATAACAAGACATACTGGATGGCATCTTGTGAAAATTAGAATTTTGAATTTCACAAATATCGATGAGCAATTGAGAATATTACAAGAAAGAGTGTTTTGTTCAAATATACTTCAATGTTTCATAGTGACTGAAGACTGAAGAAACTTTATGCTAGTAAATTCAGTAAACCCTCCCCCTCCCCCGCGAAAAATAAATAAACAAATATGATGTGCTTGTAAATAGAGAGTAGATAGAATGAAATACTTAAGTATACTGAAGTATGTACCATAGAAGTGTTTATTAAACTTGTGTTTGGTATGAATTTAAATACTTTTTCGTAGGTGTCAAATTTACATACATACATTATGTACATACAAATAGAAATTTGAGTGCTTGATTCGTTCACATGTTTTGCTAAATACTTAGTTATGGTTAAGTACGTTAAAAAGTTGGTTGTTAAAGCATAACTAATTAAAACATATTAACCAAAACGTTATTACTTATCATTTTAAATGTATTTTCTTATAGTGAATAATTAAGTATTTGTAAACCACAAAACGTTAAAAAAAATTAAGACGAAAGCACTTGAATAAAAATTTTTTGTAAAAAATCAAAATCAATATTTTAAAGACTTATTATCCATTATTTAAATGGGATTTTAAATTTTATTATTTTCTCTTTTAATTAAATATCGGAGAGTTTTATTTATAAAAAAAAAGACAATTTTTTTTTCATCCCTGAAAATCCCCTATTCACCGTTTATGGTTATGAGATGTTACTAATGTATTTGTAACGCTCAAAAAAAAAAAAAAAAAAAAACAAACAAAAATTTAAACACTTAATGTGCCCTACATACATATACATATAACATATCAAGTATGTTACTTATTTAAATGCGACAACAAATATATTATTACAGTATCCCTATTAAGTATAACGCACTTCCATTTTTTTCTAACGTCTCACTTCCTACATTTCAGACAAACACAAACCATTTAATGTTAGATGTCTACGGCTAAAAATATTGAAAAGGTCATTATTAGAATGATTACTATGTATTTATAGAACACTATTACTCTTGGTTTATATATATACTTACTTACATATAGAATTCATTATAACCATTTTTACAAATATATTACAACGGCGCGATATGTGATGTAAATACATATAATGTGATGAGGTAAGAATGTCTGAAAATAAAATTCTTCGCACAAATGCGGCACACTAAAAACATGTAACGCACAATATTAAACTAATTAAAAGTATTTTCAAACTGTTTATCTAACTAAATTAATCGTAAGAAAAATGTTAATCGTTTCTGTAGGAGCTATTAAAAACACATTATGAATGTATTTACTGCTTATACTTATTATATATTTATATTTATATATATATATATGTATATAATATGTATGTAGTGCAAAATTTGAGGCGATAACTATTGTAAGTACTTATATACATACATACATACATAAGTTATTGTACATTGATCAATGATTTAATGAATTACTTATGTAGATATGAATTTCTTAATTTATGATCATTCAAAATGGCGATTTATTTTTCGTATTTTTTTTTTCATCGTTTTTTTGTTTTTTTTTTTACTTTATCCCAAAAGTTATTGTTGAGTTAAAAATAATTGTTACAAAGAATAATAATAAAGGAAATAATTTACAATACAATACAAAAAAAAAATAAAAATACATCAAATAATAACAGAAGGTCTAACTACTTTCTGGCGCATAAATTTCATTATAAATTACAAACTAGTTATAAAAATAACAAAAACACATGCCTTCATTGACGTCATTCATTTTATTTTGATCAATTTTTTTTTCTTGCTGAAATTCAAATTTACATTAAAAAAGGCCATTTATTACGTATAATGTTTGATTAATATATTCAAATGTAGCTACACATTACCTCAGCAATATTTATAATAAATAGGCAAACATCAAATAAAACAAATAAAATTATCATATTATGAGTAGTTTTTGGTGATATTAAATTTATTATTAATAACAACAACAACAACAACAGCAACAAAATCGTAGCTATTTTTATGTAAGATTACAATTTTTATTATTTAAGTATTTCATTATTATATTTAAATCGCATATTTGTTGCTTCAATAACTCACTTAACTCTTTCATATCAGTCAATGACTTTTGATACTGTTAAAGTTTAGCATCACTCTGGTTTAGTATTTTAAACATTTTCGTCGCACGACTACTTGCACGTACTGCTTTATCGACAAAATGTTTGTAGTTTTTTTTTTTTTTTTGTTTGTGGAGTTATGTAAAAGATTTCATGAAGGAAATCATTTCTATGTTTATAAATTATCTGAATGTAGTCATTATGTTGCTCGAAAAATAGTTAACTGTAATGGTTTACACACTTCCACCACAAAAATAGTAAATCGTCCCATTTATTGCATAAAGGTTCTATGTATATGCTAAAACATAGTGTTTCAGAAGCATTCTTATAACTTTTGATACAATTTAAGTATGTAGAGAGTTAACATATTTTGCAACAAAAAAAAACATTTAAAAATATTATAAAAAAAAATTTTTAAAACTTATATCAGTAGTTTTTGAGATTTTTTTTTCCAAAAATGGGATTTGGATCTTTGTATTAACACTAGAAAGACGAAACGCAACCCTTTATTTCAATAAAAAAGCATTTATTTTTCCATAAATGAAAAAAAATGGCCAATTTGACCACTTTTCGTCTTTTTAGGGGGTGCCTAAAATATCTCCGATACTACATACAATTCTTTTTTTTTAATGCCGTTTTCATATTAAGTAATAAAATAAGAACTTTGTCGAAAGAAGTAATTTTGCAATGTAATTTGGTGTTTTACCTTGGCAGGTGCTAATTTTTTTTAAACCCCATATTTGAACCACCTGGTATATAAGTATTTGCGGAAATGGTTTATGGACAAAACATTCTTTTACCTTCCCGATATTCTTGGCAAACTTGTGTAGTGGTGCAGATTTCTGATTTGAGAGTCGAGTAGCCATATTGAAAAGAATACACATTCCACTGAATGTGAAGGGACTCCGAAGATTTCCGTTTTTAAATTAGCGGACAATAAATCATCATATACTTAGTAAAGAACCATTATTTTTTAAAGAAATTAATTTAATATTAAAGTATAAGATTTTGATTGTAGGGGAGATAAGTGTCCTCAACCGAAAAGTTCTTGTACTACCTCTGATAGCAATTTAAAGAAGAAGAAAGAAAAAAAACTGCTAGAAGAACGCTGATTTAGTCCACATGTACTACGCTGTAATTATACTTGACGCAGTTAAAATGACATGCGTTATTTTTTATGTACTTATGAGTCAAAAAATGTGTTTTTTTCGTTCAAAATAAATGTAAATAAGTCAAAACTGTACAGTGTCAAAGTTAAATGATTTTGTACCGACATATAAGGGATACATACATACAATACCTTTCCTAACTCCAGAGGATCGTTATATTTTACAACGTATTAAGAAAAATCCACAACACAAAATATTTAAATAATTTATAATATTGTATTAACAGTTGTTTTTTTTTAGTTTTAACACAAACACAAACTAATTACTAAAATTGCAATTCACTTAAGCAACATTTCTAATGTTACAATCATTAAATTTAACTTAACATTTTTATATCAATACCTCCCGACGTGTTGATATGATATATCAATTTTACACACTCTTTTTAATAGAATACCGTATGCGTAAGGAAACGACGTTGAATTCAATTCAATGCGTTAGAATCTAGTACTACAACGATAAATTTTGTTACTAAATCAAACTTTTTACTACGCTATAGCAGGTGATATGGTGAACAGAATCAGCGAAGTGGTCGTCACATTATGATTTGGAATAGGTAAATATCGCTAGTGTCGGTCCCCACGTAACAATAAATAACAACTAAAGCAATTTAACAACTTGACGTTGATTTAAGAAAAAAACAAAAAAAAACTAAAACAATCTAACTAATTGGGAAATATTACCCCTTAATATTAATAATTCAAGAGTAAGGAGTCAGAAGAGCATTGAAACAAATAAATTTCTTTTAACTAGAAAAAATAAGCATCGAAGTACTTTAAGATAACTACCATTGTTCTCATTTAATCGATTCTGTGTGGACAGAGCCATTAAGAATGTTGCCATAAAATTATCCTTTCCTATATACTTAGCTAAATTAATAATGAATGAAAGTTGTATTGAATTCGTTTCCTTGCTTGTTTTCTCTCTACAACCAAATGAATCATTTCTATACCATCAATTATTTCCGGTTTCTTTGCTACACGAAATCAATGTAGCATGAATTGAAAACCCTATATTAGTAAGTATAATGTACCACCTACCTTCTCTAGCTTTGAGGTAGACCGTATTGGCCACAATATTCTCCAATTCCATTAGTTCCAGGATGACGGCCTTTATATAATCCGGGGCGTTTTCTCAAATTTTCAAAGGTGATCTGTTGTATCAGCAAATTATTTCTGATTGCAATTTTTTTCTGCAAACTTGTTTCCATCAATAAGATCGTAAACTAGTCTGTCAATAAATTCGTTTTTGTTTTTAATCTGTTTTCTTAAGCACTGAACTTTTTTCGAAAACGAAAAAATTACTATTTTTTGTAAATAAAAAATTGTGTTATGTAAATCATTGAGTAAATTGTATTGTACACTAAATCGTGCACCTTTCTATACATACATATGTATATAAATAATCTTGTTGGACAATCGATCCAAAAATTTACAACTGAAAGCACTCCAATACAACTCCTTGCCTTGTTTGAGGGCGAATGGAATCGGAGACGGTGACGACGACACTATTAACACACTATTTCTGGTCTACCTTATCCGCATACATACATGTATAAAAATTTTATAAAAAATATCTCAAATTAAAGCTTATCCATTACTTTTACGGTAAGAAAATAACTTGTTCCAACTGTAGTTTGACTTTATAGTATGCAAAATAAAATATAAACAATTTGCTTATTGGTTCACTTTTAGAATTCTGTTAAATTAAAACGACATCATCAACAAACACAAAAATTTTCAATAACAAAAAAAGTCCCGAAAACTGGTTGATCGTATGTTGTGCTACCTTTAATTGAAGCACTAGGTAGTTACCTGCAAAAATTAATGTCGGCGTACTTAATAGCTCAATTATTATTCAAATTGAACTGTTATTAACTATGCACTTACTTTATGATTAATGTTTGTACAACATAATTTCGTGGATAAAGTCATTGTCACTATATTTTTCACAATACTTTCACAGGGGTGTGGTATTTTCAACTCCCTTTTTAGTAATCAACAAAAGTTCAATGATTTTTTTTCACCATCATTATTCAACTTATCCTACGAACACATCAACTCGTACTGCTTCGTAGACGTTAAAGTTAATGGTTTTCTGTTTATGTTTGCTCTCTCGTTACTTTGTTCTCAACACTGAATTACTCTTTGCCACTCTATCTATCTAACGTTATATTCTCTTCTATAGTAAATTGTAAAATGTCAAAATTAGTGAAATTAATATCAACTTCACAACTAATACTAATAATTAATGTCTACTTATCATATTGAAACTGTTAATTTAAAACATTTTCAGATACATCATTCCCATATGCAAATTTATAATTAAAATTAATAAAATTTGACACTTTACACATCGAACGTAGTCCTAAATTATAATCCATCATCCAAATCCAAAACATAAGTTAATATTTATGACAATATTAATTGCTACAGTACTACTACAATCGGAAACTATTTAGTTAGCTAAACATTTTCGATTTTAATGTAAACCGGCAATTAATAAGGCAACCAAATGTGATACACAAATTTTAATTTAATATATTGATTAAGGAAACTTCGCACAAATTCACAGTACAAAAATAAAATGTATTCTCCGCAGTGGTGCCAACGACAAAACGTAAATAATCACTATCTATCAGTAATTGTACTATCTCTCTCTTGTTTCATATTAGTCTCTTCAAAAAAAAAATTATATACAATTTATACTCAATTTCGTTTAACCTTAAGATGCATGCATTGGGTCTTTTTGACAAGTGATTTTATTTCAAAAATATTGTTATTGCTAAAAATTTAATTCGTATCTATTTTCTTTCAGGGTTTTCGGTCTTTTTAGGACTAATACACGGTCGTGGAATAACAAGGAACCATTTTTTCATAAAAATCTAATATTTTTACAATTTTCTACAGCCATTACTAACTCTAAGTATTAAAATTTGAAAAAAAGTTTCTATTGAGTATTTTAATTTTACATTTTTCAATCCTTAAAATACATACATATGTAAATGTATAAACAATATTTGAAAGTTTAGGGGCATGATCATTATCGATCATTTTTTTCAGTTTAGGAGTTCAAATTTGTGAACAGTAATTTCTAAGGTAAAATGCATTAGATTTTTTGCTTAAGGATCTGATTCCATATGACAAATTAAATTCGTTAAAATTAATTTTGTTTCCCTCCTGCTAAAGGGAAACAAACAATAATAAAATATATTTCTTAGTTTTCTTAAAATACGGACACAGTAAGACGTTTATAGGACAAAATTTCAATACGCGATAAATATTGAGAAAGACAGGAATGTCCTGCGAAATACAGGATCTGAAGTCTAAATTAATTTTTGTGCAATCTTCAAAAACCCTTATAAAAATAAGGTCCTTGGAATTTTACTCAATAATTTAATTGAACTAAGACCAGTTTGATTGATTACCATTTAATGCGTAAACACAATTCGAATAAGCTTTTTTGTGTTTGTATGGATTTTACCACAGAAAAAAGGATATTCTTTAGTTCCAGTGATACAAAAAAGAACAGTTTGATAACATCTTTCGCATTTCTTTTATTTTGAATATAATTATATAATATAGGTAATTATACAATGATGTAGTACCATAAATATCATATACATATATAAACATTTTTTTGTAAGATCTGTGACAAATTTCAATTATGCACATTAATAATATTTTGTCGATTTATAATTTCATTTTTTTTTCTCTTCTTATAACGTAGGTAATGTAATGTATATTATTGTCGATAACATTTTTATAATTATAGGCTTATTTTAATTTTAAATTATACTTAATAATATATAAAAACTAGGCCAATGATATTTTTATATTTTAAAGAGCTTACAATTATTTAAATAAAAAAGCTTATTGCGAATGCCAATATGCAGACATGGGAATAAAAAAAAAATATATAAAGTGTGCAATGTACATCAAATAGTTAAAAAACAATATAAAAAATATAATTAGTATTACTTTAATTTAAAACTTTCAAAAAATTATGGTTGGAGTTAAAAAAAAAAAAAAAAAAACTTTGGACAGCCCTAACATGAAAATTGTTAGATCCTGGGAGTCATACACTCTCTACCCTGTAATCTGTAACTGTAGCTGAATATATATGTAGTTGTGATGCAAAAATAATTATAGCTTCGACGATGAGACGAAATGATTGCATATTAAGGCCATGAACTTTTAAATTGCCTTATTTATACTTAATAATCCTATAATCAGATTCACTTAATCCTTTTTTTAAAAATATATTTATAGGGCCCGCCTACATATATATAATAAGTTTATCAAGCAGGCCCATTACTAGTATTTTGAATGGAAATTTATTTTTTAAGTTGACTTTTAACTTTTCCATGGACATTTTTAGTTACAGTCAGTCGGATCTCTAATATTAAGGGAACTCTAATAAATCAGTAAGTCATACACTGAAATATCAAATCTGTAAAGTTGAATCAATTATATGTAGGTATGAAATAATTATATTTCATCGTTATAATGATAGATACTGTCGATGGCACAAGAGTGTACAATAAAAAAAAAATATGATTACAATATGGATTCCAAACTATCCGCCCCTCAGATTCAGATCAAATACCATCCATAAAAAGAAAAAAATCAACATTCAAAAAACACTGTTTGTGAAAATTATATGTACAGAGTCAAATCGGCATTCGAACTTCGAAATTTTTTCGACATAGTAGTCCAAAGGCCTAACGATATGGATTAACTTTAATTAAAATAATTTTATCTATCGAATACAAATAGGTGGGGGACATGAATCTAAAATACGATTTTTGAAAAAAAAAAAATTCATTGCGAAAGTATTTGAAATTCACTTTTGGTCCAAAATTTCGATTTTAGAATATTTTAGCTGGTTTTTGGAGAACATTTTAAGATTTCACTGTAAGACACAACATTTGGACTGACAAAATATTTTTTTTTTTAATTAATCGTTGAAGTTCTCTATTATAGAGATTCGATAAAATATGTATACATACCTAATTACACAACATCTAAGCCAATCACTTCTGATTTTTTATAATATTATTATTTATTTTTTGTCTTGTTTTTCATAAATTTAATATAAAGTCCTTTGCTTAAATAAAAATTACTAAAGTTAAAGTTACATAATTAACATACATTGGTTTTTCATTAGATCCGGCTTTTGCTTTCTCATTCTTCGTTAAGTTATTTGTTTTATTAGGATACTTAATTTATCTATTAAAAAAAACACGTTAATTAATTATTGGACCTCCACTGTATTGCTAAATGTTAAAATCTTAACACAAAATGTGTTTTTTTTATCCACTTATCGAAATATTCCTAAACCGTTTGTTTAGTTTTTAGTATTAGGTATTAGTATTAGTATTAGGTAGAACCTTGAAATAAAAATTTTGTTTTACTGGACGTAAGAATATTTTGTTTCGTAGAAAAATCTTGAGAAGACCAAGAATTTTTCTTTCCCTCTTTTTTCGTTATTTACCGAATTTATTTTTCTTTGCACTACTACTAAAAGTGTTTATATTAATTTACGAAAAAATTGTTTTTTTTTTTTATTTTGATGCTGCTTTCGTAGTTGTACCGAGTGGCGAAACAATGTTTAATATGAAAAAAAAAACTTGCAAGACTTAACGACAACTTTGAATAATTTGAATAAATCGAATCGAATGCAATAAAAAATCTATTTAATAATAAGTAAAACCTTATAAATGTTATCCCCAAAATCAACCTTTGCTAATGTTAATGTTGCAGACGGTGAGAGCATACGTTAAGTGAGAGGCTCGTCATAAAATCATAAAATAAATTAATAAAATAACAAAATTAAAAATGATTTGATTGAAAGGGATGAGAAACAACCTACCAACCACCCTTCTACACTACTTATCTATAGTTGCCCTATTCTCTAAAGTCTTTTTTCGTATATAACTTGCCTCTTATTCGGGCTAAGGGGGGAGACCTAGTTGGACCTCCAAAAAAAAGGCCTTTTTCTCGAATTTTTTTTTGGCAAGAGGATGAAATAATTCATAACTACGGTTTGTCTATATTAAAGGTATATATTTGAAGTAAATATT
>JANSTT010022437.1:0-42085 GCA_026745375.1 Platyura marginata | reverse complement strand
ACATACTTCATATACACATTATGTGTAAGTATTATATATATGTATGTACCTAAATATATATCGTTTGAACATTGAACACAATCCTTCGGAATATTTTTATTTATATTTTTTTATTTTTTTGTCATAAATAATTTTATGCGCGAATATGATTGATTATTATCGAAGAGTAGTTAGGTATAGTTATTGTTTATTTTTAATCTTTGCAATTAAGTGAATCGATCAAACTCAATTATTTTTAATATGGAAAGTTTCCTCTTGCTTGAGAGAATTTTGAGATTTGAATCCAGTTTATTTATGTTTCTTTAAGATTGCCATACATACGTGCCAAACTGCCAATAAAATTATTAATAATTAAAAAATAATTATAGAAATCTGTTAGCACTGTTAGCAGTCGGGATCAATATCTTTAAATGTATTGAGAGTGAGATGTGTGGTTAGCTGGTCAGGAATAAATAGTGGATGTTGGTTATTACAATGGTACTATTGCTGCAAAACTAATCAAATGACTGATAAAAATGATCCTAATAAAATACAGTAGAACCTCGTTAATTCGGATTAATTGAGGCTTTAGCTTTAGGTCTTCCGGAGTAATGAAAGTCCCGATTTAAACAAATTCTTCGAAGCAAGCGATCTCTCAGAGGTTATACATTGTGAGATAAAATTAAAAGTAATGCAATTAGACAAGCATGTGGCATTTAAGACGTAGCCCACTGGGTACGATCTAGAAGACGACATTGGAGAGATCATGTGGAAAGAATGAATGAAAACCAAGAAGCAACAATACGTATGACGAAGCGACCAACAAACAAACGCCCATTTGGAAGGTCACCAAAGAGATGGCACGAGAGCTGGACGTCACCATCACAGCAATCGCCATTCAGTTAGAAAGACAAGCGAAAGGTTTAATTAGGAAGCAGAAGACCTAAAAACCTAATATACATAGTTTATCATAAAGAGAAAGAGCCTTATGCTTACGTTTTTTGCTTTTAATGAGTTTGTTTAAAGACATCACTGCACTGTATTGCTTAAAACTTAAATCACAATAAATTAAATTACCGTGTAATACAAGACACAAGATGTGAAGCGCAGCGACTGATTGACAATCAAGGTCAAAGCACGCATTCTCTCATAAAAACAACACGCACTCTCTTACATAAACAATAGAAGCGCGATAAATGTGAATTTTGCAAGAGTTTCCCACCTACAATTTAGTTTTTTAATCGCATTTTTTGTTTATTTTTCTTTATTATTATTATTATTTAAATCCCTGTCCGGATTAAGCGAAGTTCGGTTCTACTGTATTGTCCAATTCAGGATCTAGTTTCGAGTTGGAATTTTTGAACTATTCAACCATTGTTAGAAGAAAAAAAAAGTTTTATTTTATTTTGGTTACTTCTTATGACTCATTAGCGCCACGTAGACACATCGTATGGCCGCCAAGTTCCAACGAACAGTCTACGAGTATATAACATTAGAAGGGAAATCATTATGGATCCCAAGGGTTGGAGTAAAATTTATTAATTACTTTTAAACAAGCCAAAAGCGTTTGTTTCCGATAAATATGCACAAACTTTTCATATAAATGGGGGTATTTTAGTGATCAGCAGAAAAGTGCGCACGCATGCGCCGCAAAATAAGAATGTGACTGTAAAACTAACATTAAAATTTTCAAATTAACAAAATACCAATAAATATATTAATTAGCAACTATAATCATCACTAAAATGTTTCATATTAATGAATTTTATTGGTTTGACTTGTAAACCATATAGAATGAAGGTTGCTGGTAAGGTCCTTTTGTAATACTTCGTTAAAATACAATTAGGTGCGGTTTATTTGTAAAATTTTGTAATTAGGAAGTGTGCCCATAAGAGATACCATTTGTCGCGACTTCATATAACAATACTATACATCAGGCTGATTTTGTAAATAGTTTTTAAATATTCATCTGAGTCATGAGAAAAAGTTCGCAAACATTTATGGGGTTTTTTTTTTTTTTAAAAAGAATAAATTAATTGTTGAGGGTTAAACAATAGCGATTTGAATAGTGGTGTTAGTGTGCGGTGTAGTTTCGAAATACATAAGTGGAAAGAATGGTTCGAAAAATTTCTAGATGGAACACGACGACACACTATGAAGATAAATATGAAGATATGACTGAAAATTACAATCTCTTAGTTTAATTTATTATTTATAAGGAAAAAAAAAAAATTTTTTTTAATGAATACAATTTATTTCTCCAAAGACGTGTAGTTCACATCCAATTCATTCTATATCATCAGTACATTTGATTGGTGTGGTGTTAATTATTTAGGAAAATATTTCCCTTCTCTATACGGTTTGTACATGAAACATGTACTTATCTAATTCAAAATGTTACAAGTTCGTTTAATAAGTTATTGCCTCGTATATATTGTACAAGTGTGAATATATTTATGACTAACTAGCAACCACTTAATATTATGTAGATATGTTTCAACATTTCATGAGTTTTCTTTAAGTATATATAAAGCAATCGTTTGTACATTTGACGCGATAAGATATAGGACGAATACTCATTTATCAGACACATAAGATAGTAAAAGATAAAAAAAAAATTCCACAGAATTGTACTCAAAAATATGTTTTATTATGCTTTTCTACAAAATTGTTTTTTTTAGCTAATCCATAACAAATAACAATATTATGGTATAATGTAGATTATGGCGAATTTTCCCAACAAAAGAACCGTTTTCCGGTTGGTTTGATAGCTAGGAATAAAACCTAGCTACCTGATGGCATAACGAAAAATATTACTCCTGAAGTTTGTAATGATTGGCCGATTTATTCGACCAATCAAACATAAATTATTATATAACAATAGAATTTTGACGTTCGAACAGAATGGCAACCCGACCCGACAAGCGAATATATTTACAAATGACATAAAATTCTGATTGTTGTGTCACATACAGAGCAATACTAGGTGGGTCGTCGATTGTTTTTAACACCGGCTCTAATTAGTAGAGTGCGAAGCAGTCCTGTCCGTATTGGCTGCTCCCCGTCCCAAACAATGACGTGTTCTCTGCGCAGACGATGGTGGTGGCCAAAGCCGCAACAACAACAACAAACTATATACATATATCTATATATGTATATCGGTTTATTAAACACTTGATACCGAAAAGCGGTCGATTTAACAAATCTAAAAGTTACTGCAGTAGTTAGTCACTTATATGAAATCGTATTGCATATCCCATAGCAGACGGACGAAAATTATCTGACTTTAAATTGAAATTTCGCAACAAATATTTCGACCAACTACAAGTCCAACAAAATGACAGTACAGCCTGTGATGGATAGTCTTTAACAAAAAAAAAAACATTTCATTGGCGGATTTAATCGATATTTCCTTAGAGCAGCCTTTTTTCTGATTTTTCTCAGATCAGTCTATTAATATATCGGTTCATTATCATCAATACATGTGTTCACGTTTTTTTTTTCGCCGCTGCCAACTATATATAACGTACATATGTATGTATGTACGTACGTATAAAAGACTTCACTTTAAATTTAAGATTATTTTAAATTAAAATTGTAACAACAACAAAAAATATATTTTACCATATGCAATTTAACTACTAAACTACGACCCTAGTTTAATCAAATTCAAAAATGACTAAGTAATTAAGAAATATTTAGGTCACACTAACCACATATGCAAGCAAGCAATATTAAACTATACACTACGCGCTTCTTAGCATTTTAAATAATTTTTTTTCTTTTTCTTTGACTTCTGCGTGAGCATATTAGTTTATATACATATATATGTTTGTGCAATGTAGAGTATGTATTTATGTATATACTTACTCGTACATATGTATGGATACATAGTACTTATATGTATTTTTATGTTCACATGTTATATTTTGCTTTTTGTTACCTAATCAGATTATATTTTTTTTTTATTAGCATAATGAACTTTTGTGCAGCGCGCGATTAGTATTTTTGTGAAGAAAATAAAAAAGGAAAACAAAAAATTTGTAATTCGTTTATCTCGAACGTTTATATGGTTGAGCCGGTTTTTTATGTTTAGTATAACCTAATTTTGAGTTAGAGGAGTTAGATTGATATAGAGACCGATATGATTTCGTCCATATTATGTTTTTAACATTTTAACTTCTATAAAACGGACGCGGGTCGTCGTATCTATGTATTTCTGTTTTTTTTTTTGCGGTTCTTTAAAAAGGTACATAATTTTGAACTTTTTTTAATTTAAAGATGTGATTTTTAAACTTTGTATTTTTATATAATTTTAAATTTGCTTTTTTCTGTGAAATAACATTTTTTTTGAAAAAAGTTAACCCATACAAATTTTTTTTTTAAATTTTCTTCCATCAAAATGATAGGTTTTTTTTCAATAACCCTATAATCATGGAATCAATAACTCTCAAGAGTCGCCACAGGGGTCAACGTGTTAAAATGGAATTAGATTATGCAAAATTGCGTAACGTAATAGACCATCGGTTTTGTCCGATCCTTAGTATATTTCAAGCCGAATTTGGGACCAATTTAATAAAAAAACAATATTTCAATCATTTATTCTAGAACAATAGCTCTTGAGGAAGTTTACAAAAGGACACCAACCAAAATTTGGCAATTAAATCGAACACATAGGTAAATGTATTATAATTTATTAAATCTCGTTTTTACTATTAAAATTTAATTCTAGGCTAGGCGCTATATAAATGCTTAAGGATTGAACAACTTCTTACTTGGTTAATATATTATTTAATCGCTCAATTCAACAAAGTAATGGTAGGTATGTTGCAAGTTGTTCTTGTTAATTTAACATTTATTAGTTACATACATATATAATGCATAACTATATTATTAAATCCGTACAAACAGGCTGCACATAATATTTTATATAAATAATGCATGTCAGTCAATCCACTTAGGCAATAACGACCCTGTAACAAATTCGAAATTATTATTGATAACTATCGTGCACTTGCATATGGGGGCATTTTAAAATGCAATTTACGTTTTTATTTAACTTTAAATATATTATTTCGATTTTGAAAGTGGAAACAGAATCTACTCAATAAATACCATTTAATTATAAAATCGAAATACTTGTCTTATAGGTATGTAGATATCCAACGATACAAATATCTCGATAGCAGACCCAACCCCCCAAACATTTAATTATTATTTATATTGTATGTACCTGCTGGGTACAAATTACAATTAATTCCATATTCCATGGGTGGTTATTAAAATCAATATATTAAGTTAAAAGCGAGTTAACCTGCAGCCTAATTGATTTGTTAATATGTAAATTATTGATTAGTATAGGGCCCTGTGTAATACCCTTATAATAACTTTGTAGTTTTTTTTTCAACCAACCATATGTTAAAAGTGACCGCACATGTTAGCCTCTTACTCAAAATTGATCAAGCCACAGAAGTGAATAGTTAGGATATTTTAATGGTTCAACAGTAATGTTATAATCTATCTAATCACGCTACCTGTGTGTATTTGGTGGTTCAAAACCATGGTTAAAGTCTACACAGCTGCCGACATTCTTTAAACAAACTTAATGCACAATCCCAGTGGTATTACTCAAAGCAATGCTATCCATCCGGCTAAACCTAAACGGTGAATTTTAAATGAAAACTTGTCTGACTCCGGATTTATTGGTTATACCCGAAACACTCCTAAAAAGAGTCACCACGTTTTCCATGCAATGCTAAAGCATTTTAGGATTTAAAACAAATAAAATTTTGTACTTAGTCAGTCAAAAATGTGGCGCTTAAAAATAAAGGTCATATCTACAGGCGCTTCAATTATTACATTTTTTTTTTAATTTTATTAAACAAACTTTTATAACTATTCTGATGACTGTACAAAATAATTCAGACCCAAGAAATTACTTACCGCATTGTTTATAAACGGTCAACGGTCAGACATTTCAAGTACCTCTGTATAAACAATTGTAAGCAATAATGTCCAAAACAAAGAACACATAATTTATATTGCTGAAACATAAAACAGTTCCGAAATAATCAAAAGTATAGTATAAAAAAAAAAGAAATGCTGAAATTGCATTTTCATGTCGGAATGGTGTCTGTACTCTGTACACAAAAAAAAAAGAAAACATATTTCCTATGAAGAGTACCTAGATATGTACTTGTACATATTGAGATATCTAAGATATAGTCACAGTTATTTCATTTAAAATCATATTTCTAATCTTTTCTGACCCACAAAAAATACAAAAAACATTTCCACCTAAAATTTGTGGCTGCACAAAAAGAAGTTTTGATTGTGGATTTGATTAGTTAGTGGAATTAAAACAAATTTTTTTTCATTATTCAGACCACTATTTAGTGGTCTAACCTATTTTTAACGATTAGATATCTATTTATTTAAAAAATTTAATTTTAATAGAAAAAATAATAAAAAAAAGGTAGGAATATTAGTAGACAGCTTAAAAGAAGTGCGTTATTTATGCAATTGATGTTTACCTCATATGTATATTCAATTAAATCACCCACGGAATTCTGATAATCAAATCCTACACAATATTTCCTAATAATATAATCTAACCTATGTAATGTATGTATATATATTATTGTATATATATGTATGGTTGTTACCTTATGTAGGTAGGTATTATGAATTTATTTTATATATTTTTTTCGTTAAAATTTCTGGATAGAATCGATACACTCTCAATGCGGTATACCTGCAACAGTTAACATTCAAAATCTATTTATGATTATGGTTTTAACGCATAAATCACCGGCTTCGACTCCCTATATTCCAAGATATAAATATTTATCCAAATGTATTCAATCTCTAATCACCAGTTATGTTTCGTCTTTTTTTTTTATAAGAAAAACTGTTTTTTTAATATGGCATATACATAATAATAGACAATATTGTAAAAAAAAAAAAAAAAACAAAAGAAATTCCTAAATTTGTTAATCAATAGAAATTTTATGAAGCGAAAAGACCAATGCTCTCTCATCGTTCTTAATAGCAAAGAGTCATTGCCTTTTCGTGGTCCCTCTAACGTTTCAAATTTTCTTAAATAAATAACAAAGCAAAAAATAAAAATTGTGTAAAAAAAAAACATGAAAGGAATAAAAAGTTCCTATTTTGTTCACATAATTTTTTTTTTTTTTTTGTTCCAACATACATATATTTATTATCTTCAAATACTCTGAGCAAATAAATAATTACAAAATCCGTATGACATCCTGCTCACACTGATTTCCGTTCATCTATATGTTTGTCTCTATTCTGGGGTTGTTCACCCCGGCCACTTTCTATTTGTGAAGAGCACACGCGAGTCTATATACTCTATGTAGTGCGCGTTCATAGAGCTAATACAGTGACTTGTGGAAGAAATAAACTTTACGAGAGGTTTACATCTATTACATAAAAGTCAAGTTAACTGTTTAGCATCTTCTTTCCTTCCTCCGCATTTTGCCTCATTATTATTGTGTATTACTCAAAGAAGATACAGAAAGAGAGACCTTTTTTTATTTTATTTTTTTTTTTTTTATTTTACTTCTTACCAATACATGATATTATGTTTCCAAATAGAAAGGGGAAAGGGTAATTATTTATTAAAATAAAATTAAAAAAAAATTTCTTTGCGCGTGCATATATGGGTTGAGTTTAACAATTCCGATTGTTTTTAATCAAGCTTTTTGATCATTAAATTGATATTGTTTCGATGCTGGTCTTTTATTAAGAAATTGTGTGTGCGTATGTCATACGAATGTCAGTATTATTTAATAAAATAAAAACAAAAAACCTTATATCTTGAAATCTACAGTCGAAAGTATTTAAAATATTTTATGGCATGATAAAATTATAGTACAGGTAGCCCGTCTACATCACGATTTCACTCTAACACAATAAGAAAATTATGGAAATTCTCGTGTAATACGGTAGCAATATAACACGATAAGAAAATTACGAAAATTCTCGTATAACACGATAGTTCTACAATACTTGCTGTTAGTCTTATACAATACAGAATTATGTTAAAACCTATCTATCGTGTTATAGGAGAGATAACTGTATGTATAACAAATCATTTATTGAACAATAAGTACATTTCAGAACTTAAAGTTTGACGTACCTTAAACAAAAATTTAAAACTCAAAAAATAAGATTCAACAAATAAAAGTAAAAATAGAAACAAAAGAATAAAAATAGATATGAAAATTGAAATACTATTTTTACTACTATCTATCAAAAAAGAAAAATATAAATAGACAAAAAAAAAGAAAATTATGTAATAATAAAAATAGAAATGAAAATCAAAATAACAATAAATTGAAAAATAGAATGAACAAAAAATATAAATAAAATTAGAAATAAGAATCAATACGGTATCAATAAGGTATCAACCTTACAAAAATTATGCCAAAAACACCGCGAAGCTGAATCCCTTTAATTGCCCAAATAATTCCATTTGTTTTAACACCATGAATAAATAAACGAAAAGCCTACCGAAAGGACACCAAAGAATAGAAGATTTCTAGCCAAAAATATTGTTAAATCTCTTTAAGTCATAGAAATATTGTGTACAATTATTGTTCTTATAATCGAAAGAAGAGAACGTACTTTTTTAGTGATTTGTGGAGTGTGGAGTACATTTTGGGCTTTACTCTTATCGCTCTAATCTGTAATGAAGATTTTCAATAGGATTTTATATGCTACCGCTATCTATATCAGAAGATATCCAATCCTAATTATTTCAACCCATAAAAAAAATGAAAGGCTCTCTGTAATGATTGACATATATTTTCATCTTATTGTAGATCAATATTAAAAAAAACAAAATCTCTCCCCTCTTACTATGGGATATATCCACAGGTTCATCATATAAGTTTAATATTTATAAGGTTATTATATAGTTATCCTTTTTTTTAAATCTCAGACGATTTTAATCTAATGTTGTTTTCACCGTTTCAATAAAACACATATGGATGTCCCGTTTATTCATATGAATAATATCTAATTTTCATTTTTTTGACGATGCATCTAAATCCTTTTTCTCTAAACCTAAACTCACCCATAGAAGTTTTTTTTGTTGTTGTCAAAAAAACCTTTACAAATCATATATATTATAACGCCCAAAATTAATCGTAACTTACAAACGATATATCCTCAAAAATATCTACCTAAGATTTAGGACCCATACGTATATTTACCTTAAAAATTCAAATGAAATAAATTTTAACGTCCCAGGATGTAGAACATTACTATTCATCGAGCGTTTATATCTATATAGTGTATATGTACACCATCCCATCCCAATAATACATACACGGTATAAAAATAAAGGCGGTCACTGACCTGCGTCAACAAACCCTTTCGTAGAGGCTTATCTTAACGCTTATATAGCATATTTAACTTAGGACATATTATTCCCAAATATTTACCAAAAAATAAAAAAAACACTTCGAAGGGGTTGCTGGTACACACAAAGCCAATAAACTCATAAAAACTTGAATATATCTCGGCTTGCATCTTTTTGTTGAAATTTTTTTTTCTTCAAACGATAAAAGTCCTTGACTCTTAAAGTTGAGTTGAACGAACTTGGTGGCTTTTTTCTACCACGGTTAAGTGATTTATAGAAAAAGAGACAAGCAAATAGTGGAAAGAACCACGGAGAGAAAGATCAAAAAAAAAAAATTTAATTTGTACAGCAACCATGAATACAAAATAACATTTAAACCTACCCCTATGCGTCGGTTTTAAAGTCAATTAATTTATAGATATTGGGTATACGTATGTATGTAGTATGTGAGAGGGTGCTTTTCTGATTCTTTGATCCTTTGTGTTTGTGTGTGTGTATGTGTTCGATTCCAGACAAATAAGTAGAGGTATTTTGTTTCATTTAATAGGCAATACAGCAGGATTTTAATTTTTTTTCTTCTTAAATTGTAGATTTTTTCTCATTTAAATGTATTCAAAAAATCCTCCTACACTTTAAAGTTTAAAGATGACGGGACAGTGGCGAATTTCGCATGTAAATGGACACTGTGTATAATAGAAACATTATTCTGTCATGAATAAAGGATTCCCAAATAAGATGGACTGCTAGACTCTAAATGCAATTATTACAGTTTTTTTACTGACTGCGTCGACCGGCTCAAAGGACCAAAGTGAAATGATATTTAAAATATTGTTGCAACATGAATGACAAAATACAAATTATATTTCTATTTCAATAATTTGTGTATTAGAATGAACTTTACTTCTATCATTGAAACTTAATTGGTTTTCGGAAGTAGATAGTTATCGAAATCTAGAACACAACTTGTCAAGGTAAAAAGTAATTTTGAATGTAGGTACCTCAAACCGTTACTTGATGGTTGAGTAAATAAATTTGTATTATGGTTCACACTATGCGGACAAATAATAAAATTTGTTCTATATTTTTCAAAATTATTTATAGAAAATGATAATTGAATGAAAAAAAGGAGATGAAATGAAAACTCTACGAAAATGTACTTAATTGTTCAATGGAGATGGAAAAACATTTTACTTCCTTTAATTTGATGCGGTACTCTGACTAGGAATAAATTGAGTAGTATTGGAATGAAGTTAGCTTCAGATGTATTCCAGATGTCGTTGTAATGTTAGTTAAGTAACCCAAATATACATACATCACATGCATACAAGATATATATATCATTTAATTTCTAACTAACAAAAAGGGTTGTTTTTTTTTCTAATTTAGTTATTTTTGTAATGCTTAACTTGGTAAAAGCTGTTTTTTTATCGTTATCGCGCGCACCCCTATGTATTTATAATGTGAAGCATTCAATATGTTTTATTGATCTCACCCTCATATTCCAGCCTGTTATTTTTTTTTTTTATTCCTATTTTCATTTTGTGATAATTTTCAATTGGGGAAAATTATCTATTTGCCGCCAGCATATTTTTACCATTTTCAATATGTGCACATTGTGTGTACAACTCTGAAAATATCTATCAACACATAATAAATGTATGTACTCGTACTATATATGTATGTACAGTACACAATATACGGTCATATACGGTCGTTGCCGGTCCTTTAAAAACAGTAACTATATACATTTTTACAGGGCACGCCTGTTACTCTCATATTAAGAGTTGATTTTAGATTAATTTATCATCGTGGGGTGTATGATAGAATATATATATATATATATGGTATATAACTGATTTCTGTTTGTTTTCTTTTGTGATTCATTTTCCGCCTCATGCAGGGATTAACCCAAATTGAAATACAATAGGGAAATCTCTGATGGATAAAAATAGAAAATCCAGCGTATACATAATACACTAAATTGTAGGGGTTCAATTTTTAAATTTATAAAATCATAATTTAGTTTTAATTCGTTATTCTGTATAGGGGATGTTGAGGTAACTTCTATTTATGTAATGCCTAAACCAAAAATAAAATCCTCTTTATTGTGATTAATTAAATTACATAATTGGATAATAAATGACAATATAAAATCTGTCTTTTTGATGATCAATAATTCTACATTTTGGTATATTTGTCTTTGTCAAGAGATTTTGAAATCAATTCTATAAGCCCGGTCGTTCACTGCATGCGTTTTTGTCCAAATTACGTCCATCATAAATGTGAGTTCGTAGCAATACGAATACGTATATGTGTGTATCCGTCCACTAAATGCGTTTTCGTTCGAATTACAATATTACATGTATTAAATTAACAATTGTATTATTATTCGTACGAATTCAGACGAAAAATCCCATCAAAATGGAATAGTTCGCAGTTGTGATGAAAACGCACAAAAACAGTGGACGATATTTACTGCATTTCGGATCATTCGTAGAAGTCACATTTATGACAAACTCAATTGGGACGAAAACGCGTATAGTGGACGACCGGACTCACTTAAAAAAAATGTTTTGCCCGAAATTTTTTCAACATAATTTATTTGATATAGGTACAAAAACCAACTCTCTAGAGTACGTACCCTAGACCCTTGCTAGATCATTAAAGAAATGATCGAATTTTGCTATCCTGAACTTAATCGGGCACATACTCCTAAGTGAAATCTTGGTCAACAAGGATGATGTACGAGTATACTTGCTCATGGAACGTCAAACGTCCTGAGTGAGGACAAACTTTTTTTGGAGGCCTCTTTTAAGGTAAAAAGAAAAATTAAAACGTGTCCTAATAATAAATTTATTCATTTAATTTTTTTAGTCAAATGGAAAATAGTCTGGAATATGTACGGGGAATATCTAAGAACCACATTAAAAGAATTTTGGTTTTAGGTAAGATTAATTTAAATTTAAATAGAAATAGAACTAGGTGAAAGACATTTTTATAAAAAAAGTTAACAAAATATCAGTAAAAAAAAAATCGTATGTAGGTATCCCTCCTAAATCAAACATCGGCCATTCGTAAATTTCTTTCGAGAAAAACTTGTTGGTAATTTTTTTTTTTTGCAAACTGGCATTCGAACTCGCGCTCTTTTATATTGATATGTTTTCTTTGGTTAAAAGAGGGTTAATGGAATAGTTATATTTGATGGAAGCCAATCTACATCTACCATTGTGTCACATATCAATTCTGAATTCTTGTTGGCTTCCTTTATTGACCTCAAATTACAACAAATACATCGATCTAGACCACAATACATAATAATAATTTAAATAATCATTGAAATAAATCATTTCTCGTTACCTGCAGAAGGTAAATCTATCCATAAATAATGTAAGTACTATGGGTAAAAGGCTTGTATTTACTAAAAGGGGACAGCAACAAGTTGATTGTGCTCTTTATAACCGTGTTATTATTATTTTATATTCATCCGGAACATGTGAAACTAAAAAAAAAAAAAAAAAAAAAACCGAAACAATTCAACCCAACAATACCACATTCAGGCAAGAGAAAACACCTTACAAGTACCTGCCTTTATAAAAAGCATAGCTTTAAAAAAAACCCATCTGATGGTACAATAAAATAATAGAAAGAGGGACCTGTTGAGCAACCTGTGCATGTGTGTGTTTACGCCATGATGTTATTATGGCACCCATACGACCATACTCATATTACATAACATCAAATCGAGAATTATATTCAACTTATAGGTGAATTTGTAATATTTTTCGTTAACGTTAACCGATGGATGATGGTAATAATGATGATATGGTTTGATGTTTACTTTGACTTTACTATATTTACCTCCAATATACGAATATACCTCTACATACCTGGGCTGCCAACCAATATTATTATTATATACAGGAAAACATCAACTTGCCATTAGAAATGCAGTACGACAGGCCCTTTCATCATTGGCTGAGCTAAAGATGCCGGATTCATTCTACGTGTGCAGTATGTATTAAAACGATATTGTTCATAGAGGTATTATTCATACACGAGGTACAAAGTCAAGTCATCTAATAGAAAAAAGGGTTTTGAACTCAAAAGAGGTCATGCAACAGGAGAGAGAAGTTTTTCTATCAGTAATAAAATGTAGTGTGGTTATTGTTTATTATTATACATGTGGAGGGATAACTATTAACTTTGTTTGGATGCGCATCTGTGATTTTTGTTTACTCGAATGTAAAAATTATTTTCATTTTACAAAAGGTTCGTTATGGTTAAGGGAACAACATCCACTCTTAGTGGTTCGATATCGTTTGCAAGGGAAATTAGATATAACTTGTGATAATAGAGAATTTACGTATTTTAATTAAATTGAATGGTAATTTATTTTTCGGTGCAAGTACTGTAACTGTAGATCCTTTATTTTGGGAAGAAAAAAAAATCGATAATTAGCTCTTACATTTTATTCTTCTTATTACATTTGGGCAGTGCTGCCGAAAGTGCTCCGATATTAAGAAAATACTACTATTTATTTTGGTCTTCAGTACTCTAGCGTTCTACTCCCCAAAACAAAATATAACTTTTTATATTTTTTATGTTCTTACATTACATTAACTGATATTTTACTCCAAAAAATTGGCTTGTGTATAAATAGGCAATGTAAAAATAAATTATAAACCATGATGACGTCCAGAGCTTTTTCTTTCAGCTGTTAGCTGTCAATAATAGTGGTCTTACTGTAGGGCAACTTGATAAATTGAATTGGAATGAAGGGAACGGACGGACGAACATGGATATTTCGACTTAGAATTTAACGAGAATGTTAAATTGGTGTTAATTTTTTTTTCGACAATACATTTTAAGAGGCTAACAAACTCGTGCCAAAGTAAGTTAAATTTTTTTTCGACTTTTTGAAAGTACGATACAACCCATCTAACAGAAATAATACTCTCAAGAAATTGGTACCTTCCGAAAACTAGAAACGGCAGCACTGCATTTGGGTCACCTTTTCGTCATTTGAGTGAACTTTGGTTTTTGTATCAATTTTTATGCTATGACATTGGATTCGTAATAAATTATACGAAAATCTCTCATGGGGGGGGGGATCATTAATGAAATGAAATAATTTGTTCAAAAATTTCAACAAAACTTTATTGCGCCTAATTTCAATATTTTTTTCTTCTTCTAAATCGAAAAGTTAACGCTTTGTCCCAAAGTTATTTCATCGAGTAGATGGTCATTATTGCTACCTTATTCAAAAATCTAACCACTTATATCAAATGATCATCACAATTTAAAAAATATGTTGTTGCTACATCAAAATTAATGTAGAAAAATACTCAAATACTCGTTCCAAATAGAATTTCGGCCTTTCAGAATAATTACATTACACATTACATAGTTCTATTGTAAAATACTCCACTCCTTCCTTATGTACATTATATTTTATATTGTATTGAGAATAGTTCAGCCAGCCCGTCGAACCAGAGCTCTCTACACGTGTATGGTAGTTGGCTCTAACATTTTAAAAAAGTATTTTTTTTTCTCCATTTCTGTTCACATGGAATCAAACAAAACCAGAAACTGAAACGAATTGGCAATGTTCACTCATCCATAGCCCGTTAGTAGGCCGATATGACATACAGGGCATACGGGGTGTTTGACCCCTACTTGAAACAATCTTCTAAGTAAAATCTAATTTTTTTTTTTCGTTTTTTTCTTTCTTTAACTGATGAATTTCTTTTTTGTTGTTGTATATTTTGTTATGTTTCATACTTAAGCCGTATAAAAGCAAGTCAAAAAAGGGTATGCACGAGATACACAAATACATATCGCGTTTTAGGTATTTTTACGTACCAACTTGTATCATTATCGCAAATGTTAATCTTTGATGTTAGTAAGTGAAGAAGTAAATAACCAAAGTTGGTAATAACTAATTAAATTTCATTGTAATTTATTTTGTTTTTAAACAGATCTAAGCATGATTTTTAAACTGAAATCATATCGCTCCGATATAATATAATTAAGTCTTTTTTTTATAGGCTACATACTTATCGTTCCTAATATTGCAATTATGGTTTTTAAAACTTTTCTTCAGTACCTTTATGACAGTGGAAGCAACATCTAATGATATATTTGTACTGCCAGAAATTTATTAAATTTTGTTTTTTTTTTGTTTAATCAGTATCAGTATACAGAAACATTCCTTCCGTTACATGCTAGTAAAATGCGTTACTGGTATCTTGTACAATAGAGGAAGCATTTGAGATTCAAGTAATATTTTGAAAAAAACTTCTTTGAAAGATTATAGATTGAAATCTAGATTATAAATTGATCTTGTGCGCAATAACAAAACAATTAAATTTTGATCACGGAATCATTCTTATAAAACTTATGTAAATAGACTTACTAAAAAGATTTAAAATGCCTTTAAAAAATATGCAATAAAAAAGTTTTCATTAATCTTACCAAAATATTCTCCTTCTTCTTCCAGTACCTCTACAACGCGGGATGTGTTTTGGCTTACTCTAAAGAACACATCCAATTTGTTGCTTCTATCGTCCAAACTTCTGACCCATACGCCAGCACAGATCTAACTAGACTTCTATATACAATTTATTTTATTTATTTATTTCAATTTTAATGTTACAAAAAACAACTAGCCCTAATTGAATATGTAAAAAGTAGAAAAACATTAAACCCAATATGCGAAGTAACCAGTAACTTGAACAAATTTTAAAACAAAAATGAAACAAAGTAAAATATAAGATGGATGAAAAATCAGACTCACCATATTAAAGTAATAATTAAAGAAAACTAAAAACTAAAGAAAGCTTAGAACTTGAAAAGTCCTCTTGAAAATGTCAACATAAAGTGGAAGTGTGATTCCACAGGCTGATTCCATGAACAAAAGAAGAATTAGCCATTTAGGTAATATTTCGTTGTATAATTTACTTGTCCTAGCCTAGATATACCAAAATATTCTTTAAAACACTAATATATTTTTGGTTTTCATTCAATTTTGGCATTTACATTTATAACCAATATTGTCTATATATCAATATCAACTTCCCAGCAATGTCCCCACTGACAAAATTATTTGATTTCTATGTACATACGATAATTACATTAACATTTAAATATGCGAGCGAACATTAAATTCCGTCGTCGGTATATATACATTTTTACGTGTGAACTTTAAACCAAAAACCCTTCAAATTGTTTTTTCTTTTTTTTTTTCCAACAGTTGGTTTTGTTCGAAAAGGGAAACAAAAATTTTTAAATGGCTAAATATTCATAAATGCATGAACAAATACATATGCATTGGTATAGTGAATAAAGTTAAAGGGAATGCGTAAATGCTCGTACAATTTATACAACAAACAGCACTTCTTTGTCGCAGTTTTTTATTTTAATATACATACATGGAGGATATAGGGACTGTCTGGTCATTTAAATGGGGATTTAAATATAACTTATTGTGTTGTTAGTGTATGATGCAGATAAAATAGTGTAATGTAATTGCATATAGAAAAAAATTCAAAAATCAACTACTGGAAAGAAAGGGTCGAATTGTTGAGCATACATACATACATACACATATTATGCTGCTGCTTGTTAATATTAGTATTCGTACATAAGTTATTGAACTCTTTACTATCGGAATTAGACAATTAGATACACAACTATTGTTACATGAACAGCAAGTGAAATATCAACCACCTGAATAAAATAAAAACTGATTCCTTTAGTGGGTTGACGGAGATTTTTTTTTTTGGACCTTAAAATTTGGTTCGTTCGGTAAATTTGAATGAGTGTAAAGTGAATTTGAAAAAAAACTACGTCTATTCTAAAAACAATTTTCAGTTTCTAATTGCATATTTATTCATTTGTAAAAAATGATTTACGAACCCCGATATTCCTTCCATTTTACTTTACTTTGAATTTTTGAATTTATAATCGAAAACTTTAAATAAAAATCACTTTTTATTCCCAGGAAATAAAACATAAAAGAACTAAACAATATTTCCCGAAACCGAAATAATTCATTTAGTATAAAAAGCTTGACATCATATTTGAATTAATTTTGTCTTTTTTCAGAGTTCAACTAAAAATAAAATGGCCACTTTTGGAATAATTTCAATAAATTATTATAATCAAATAATTGACGATTCTATACCGCATCATAAGTGATTCTGATAAATATCATCTGAGGGGTAAGTATTTTTTTTGCTTATTTCGACTTTTAACAGTTAGTAGAGTTAGCATAAATCTTTAGTAGCAAGATGGCCTACATTTTCATTACAGATCTATTCTGCGCCAGGAGCGATTTCGGGTTCTATGATAGAAAAATAAATCCATTCTTAAATTCACTATAGCTTTTTATAATTAGGTTTCTAGCAAATATATCATTAGAATTGATATTAACTTTTTTTAACAACACTGTGGTGAATTTTTCAGAATGTCACTTATGATAATCGTTCATGGCAAAAATTCATTTGATATGTCGGTTTTGAGGTAAATGCGTTTTTCAGCTATGCGAGCGCTCATGGATTTTGGGCTAGAATACAAAAAAAAAACTTTCATAAGGCCAACATTAGAGGCAAGCTATGATAAATATGGCAGCTATGAGCGATTTTAACTTTGGCGCAGAATAGGCGTATTAATTAGAAGTCCTAAGGGATTATTACATATTTTTTTTTTTATAAATTTGTTTACCTAAAATATTTGAATTATCTATAAATAAAAAAACAAATAAACAAAAAATTACAATATCGATTAAACTTTATAACCACAAAGTGTAAAAAGAAAGAAAAAACCACAAATTTTGTAGATAAAATATTGCGTCGTTGAAATGATTGTGAAGCTGTGTATAGATTTTACAATGAAAACCAATATCAAAGCAAATTTTTTTTTTATGCTGCAATTAACAGTTAGCTATATATATTTTGTTTACCACTTAAGACCTAAGTAGGTTGTATACACTGTATAAAATGCATGAACGAGAGGGTTGGGTGGGGAACTATTTTTTGCTTCTGACCTCCTTTCCAAAACTCGTTTATTACTTGACTATACCATACTGTTGCGTGTGCATAGTTTGAAGATGATCCTTGGAATTTCTTTATAACGAATGAAATTTAATACCTATCTAAATTACATATTTTATATTTGTATATATATATAGGTACAAAGTTTATCTTTATCATTTATAAACGGCTCTGTTGTATCTTGACCAATGGTTAATAATAGTAAATGTAGATTGGGTACCTAATATATAGTTTTAAATATGTGCGGTTAACCTATTAAACGGAATTACTGTCAAGTAAAAATGTGTAGATATCTACATAAATATAGGTTTTGCTATTACATATTGTATTTCATTAATTTACGCTTCAAACTACTAGTAAAACTAAAGTAAAAATTAAGATATAGATACATGCTACAAAGTAGGTACCTACACGAATAATTGACATCAGAAATAGTCTAGAAAAGATATGTGCTCTTATCCAAAAAAAATGTTTCACTTGATTAAGGTCTTTTCTTAAATATTCTTATTGTTACTAGGAAGCGTATTACTTCTTAACACATTGGCGGACAAGACGTGATATCCCGACAAGTGTAATGATCACTCATAGGACAAAACAGCATAAATACCGTCTCAACAAAAGTTCATAGTCTTAACCTCAAATTGGGATGTCGAGAAATACATCATAAGTCATTCAAATTTGATTTGTGTGTCATTATAAGTTTAAATAACTTTATTCAAAACTAACCCTTATACGAAGTTTAATTTGTAATATAATTATAAAGATAGATAAATTTTGCAAGAGGTTAGTCCTTATAGCACCGGGATCTGTTTAAAGATCTATTATACTGTACCTCGTGTTACATTTATCTCAATTGATATGACGATCTCTTTTTGTGTGGAAAAATGCAGCATTTTTGAGAGGTTTTTATTACGGAAACCTTACAAATGTTTACCATTTCACCGCCATTTTTGAGATAATGCCATTTTTTAGACCGTTTTAAAGTGTAATCCGGCCTTAGATTTAAATCAACATACCAGAATAATTATAAAAGATATGGGATTTGTCCCGTTAGTTTCCATATCAAAAACATTACTGTCCACCAATGTGTTAATATTTAATAGCAAAAAAAACGACGGGCATACCGTCTATATGAAAACTTACCCACCCCCTCGTCAATATTATTATTCGCCTATTCAGTCAAATATATAACAGTTTTTTTTTGTGATTTAGTTATCAAGCTCTATTTAAACAAATGTAAAATCCGGTCATGATTCACATTCAACTGAAACAACTAAATTTTCACCTTCCCACAATTTACAATTTAAATCAAATTTGAAGAAATAAATATAAATTAAATAAATTTATTCATATATTCCACTTCCTCCAACCCTTGGCCCATGACGACAAAATCATAGTTTTTAGAACATTCTCACATAATTAT
The DNA here is from genome assembly GCA_026745375.1 of Platyura marginata. Taxonomy (NCBI): domain Eukaryota; kingdom Metazoa; phylum Arthropoda; class Insecta; order Diptera; family Keroplatidae; genus Platyura; species Platyura marginata. Next base: position 22,239 of record JANSTT010022437.1, on the reverse strand, counting down.
TTATTTTATTTAACGTTAAAACGATTTTCAACTTTCCCGAGTAAAAATAAAAAAACATCCCCTGTCGTTCACTTGAAAAATAAATAAATAAAAAAAAAATTACAAATTTATCGCTTCGATTGTGTTTTATAAAATACATTTGAAAATATGTAATGTAGAAAGGAAATTCACCAATTTATTCTGAATTCAAAGTGGGTAATTCAAATCTACCAGATATTTAAATGAATGCTATTTTAAACAGGATGTTTTAAAAAGTTCTTTGTTAATTACCCCCCCCCCCTGTTATGGGATGGGTAGTTATATATAACTTCTCATATGTAGAAATATGTAAATCACTGAACAGTGAAAACAATTAAAATATAGATAGGGGGTTAGTATATATGTCTGTACATATGTATGTATAATAGAAATTGAAAAGTGGTTCGCGGTTATATGAATTTTATTTTTCTTCCTTGTTGTTTGATTTTTTGATATGTCCACTTATCACTTATTCTTTGTGAAAAATTACCGCCATGTTGACTAAATTTTAAAAAGATCCAAAGTTATTCAAAGTATAAAAAAAATTAAAGTTACAATATTGCGATCCCAACAATGCTTCAGTCATACGCCAGATTTTAGCCGGTACACCGGGTCGACGGTTTGCCCTGTAGGTTCCAGCGAAGAGCCTGTTTTCATATGCAAGTATTTGGCTTAGTTGCTTAGTATGTAGAGTAGTGTGTATGTCCTATCTAGCTCCATTTTTGCTTCTTATATTTCATCAGCAGCTCCTTTCGTTTCCATAATTCTTCATATCCAGTTCGGCCAACAATATTTTCAATAATCGTCGTAGACATTTGTTTATAAATACTTGTGTGCTAACGTAACCAAAAACCAAACTACTACTGAATACAAATAACAAATAAATGCAGGCAGAATGACATTTGACTATAGTATATAATAAATATCTACTAGAAATACTAAATTAACAAAGAATTTTGTAGTGTTGCCAATGAAAAAAAATTCCCATTTTACAAATTAAAGGAGTATTTCAAAGGAGTATTTGGGGAGTATGGATATTTTGAGAAGTATAAAAGCTTTAAAAGAAAAGGAGTATAATACTTCCCAAAGGAGTATAGACGGTCAGCTTAAATTAATAATGTCTTACGTAGCACTACAAATCGTATTGATAGCGCGTGGACACTCTTTCACTGCTAATGAACACGACGCACGAGAGAAAACGTACACCAAACAAACGTAGATTTAGGCTTCGATCAGCCCACGTTAATCGAGTAAGCACTAAACGAGGTCTTACTGTACCTAATTTTTACTTTTTCAAAAATGAATAACTCCATTTAGGTAATTTTCCGCACACTGGGACTAGGTATGCGCAAATAGATTTTGAACAGTTAATTTAAAAGAAATGTTTTTTTTTTTAAATCGAATTTATGTCGATTTTTTTAACCTTTTAACAATTAACTCTAATTTTAGTAACGAACAATTATAAAAATCCATACATAAATTGATTTAACAAGTTGTAAAAAACTGTGTATCTCTATCTATCTATAGGTACTACTAGGAATTAGGTATCGCTTCACTTGTGATGTCGAATAAATTTATTGAAAAGACGGGACTGACGTGTTAAGTTTCTTTAAAAAATTTATGTTTTAAAACGTCATGCCGATTTATAATGCCGTTTTTCGTCTAACATAGAGTAATGGCCTTGAAGGTTTTTTTTTTTTTTTGTTTTTTTTTTTGCATTTAAATTTGTGTTTGTTTTTATCACATGAGAGCGCGGGACTTGAGAAGTTCAATACACAAACGAACATTTTCATTTATTATTTACCTACACTGTCCTACACTTCTAAAATAACTTGACTTGTATAGTTGGTAGTGTTGTTATATTTTTGTATGTATTTAATATTATTATTTTTATTATTATATAACAAAAATGGTTATAATACAAATTATTTGCAGTATATTTTCATATGAAATGAATACATCCATACATACAGAACTATCGCCTTTATATGCATACATAGGTACGTATGTATATGCAGAGGATGGTGTTTACAATTAAAATTACTTTTTTATTCATTTGATTTTGCCTTTTTAACTACATTTACAATTTACATTATTATTTATAATAAAACAAAATACGGTTGTATTTATATAGATTATTATAGTAGAGCTCAGAAGCAGGTAGATTATACACATCCATATGTATACATAGGTACATACATATAATATGTAGGTATAATATATATGGCGCTGTTTTTGTAGTACATTATTTATATATAGATGTATTTAATTAATGATGAGTATATTACATTAAAAGTTAATTGGTTTGACATAAATATACATATTCAATAATTAATTAATATAAATCAACGTAAACTACTTATAGTTGATTGGAAATTTGAAAACAAGATTGAAATTAAATCTGTGAGAAGAATTATTATAAACACGTGTATTTATAGAAAACAAAACCAAATCAATTTTTTGTTTTTGAAAATAGAAAAAAAATAATTGTTTCCTTGTTTCGCCCATATACATACATACATATACATGGTGGCGCAAAAGTCATCACCCTTTCGGAAGATGCTCTAATTTTTGCAAATAACGTCTTATGTCTCTTAATGAGAAACAATTTAAATATTTTAGATAGATAGATAGATAGAGATATATAATCAACATTATTTTTATTTACAAACAAAGTTACTCCTTAGGAAAACAAGTGAGGACTTTTGCGCCACCTTGTATAAGTTAATACACGAATATTTAATTTGCTGTACATATGTGTACTAAATACAAATCAAATATATATTATCTTTATAGCAATCCCCTCTTTGCATACAATCAATTAATAAATGACTAATCCTTCAGAAATAGGTAGAATAATGAAACAATTCGTTTTACCAAAAAATTTACAAAACAAAAATGTGTCAAACTTTATACAAAAAAAAAAATACAAAAAAACCTACCAGGCCATAGTTATCAGATATTTATAGGGTAAAAGAAGAGCATCTTCTCTAAAAATTCTAACATTATTCTAACAATGTACTGTACTGTAATGGAGCACAAATATTTTTTAAGTCATTAAGTTATTGTATGTTTATCTATTTATATGGTTGTAATTACGAAGACTATACGACCGAGATCGTCTTAAAAATGCTTTAACTTCGATATTTTTATCTGACTTCTCAAAATTGTCTTGATAAAAACATATCAATAACTTTTGTGTAAAGACTTCCCTTGTTGTTTGTACAAAATACATTCATTTTTATCTTTTATATTGTAATTTTTGTTTACCTATTTGTTTTTGACTGAAATATATTCAACACGTAATTAACAATACGTAATTTTAAGCTATTCTTTGAATTCTAAAGTGGTTATTGGGTTTTTTTTTGGCATGAAAGATGATGTCATTTGTCCTTTTTAGGTAAAATACATTTTGTAAAGATTGATTTAAATAAAATATGTAATGTATGTACTATAGTTACATACATTACTTGGTGGTGTTTGTATATGAACGAATCAGCTCTCTTAACAGTATTTGGAACTCAAACCAATTTATATAGGAACTAAAATACTTTTCCACGTCTAAGGAGAGGACCAGTTGAATCATCATATATTAGTAATTATTCATTTATTAAAGCCAAAAATGTCATAAGCAAAGAACGAAAAATTCATATTTCCTTCTACCTACACTGATCAGTGATCATCATACTCTTTTTAATGAAACTTCCTTTCTTTTGTTATTATTAACGGGGACTCTGAATATCTCTCTATCCGCTTACTACTGGCACTACGATCCATAATGAATCTTGAGCTCCTGTATATAAGGTATCTCAAAAAATTTCTGTTCGGAGCAACCATTTACCAGTTCCTTTTTCCTAGATCACATGATTTTTTTTCTATGTTATCTATCCATCTTAGTTTGGATGTGCCTTCTGGCCTTTTTATAAATATTATATTCGTATAACTCCTGTTGATAGGAACCAATATTAATATAAGAACAAATATTTAAAAACTTACAAACATCAATTTCTAATGTGTTTCCTTCCAATGGATGAGATTTTCAATTCATCTACAATTCTACATAAACATAGAATGGCAAATACCCAAAAAACAAACCTTTCTAAATTTATTCCAATCGAAATTTATGTCATGAGGCTGCAAAATATTATATTCTGCTTTTGAATTGATTTTTGTGTTAAATAAAGTTTTGCTTACAAAAACTTTGTTTTTTAATTCGATTCTTATAACGAAATTATTTTATTTTTGTTCCTTATACCTACACGTACCTAAAAACAATACATGTTGGCGGTTTATTGCATACCTACATACCTATATGGATAAAGAATTGGATGTCCAGTTATTGTTGAATTTAAATGATTTTTATTTTATTTATTATTGTTGTATAGTATCCTCATTTTATTTCTTTCGAGCTAGTAGCAACAGTAAATGAAACTTGGAAATGAAATGGACATTGGAGTTAAACCCCGCCACGATCGTCGCGTATAATTTGTACGCGTATAGATTTTATTTCTCATTCTTAAATTGTTACAGTGGCGGGGAAAAATAAATTGAAATTTTCATTAAAATAGTAACGTCTATAATGCATAGAAAAGATCAGCAATGATGAATTTTTATAAGTTTTTGCTAAACTATTATACTTATGTTCCATTAATTTCCAATTCTAATATCCTGATTTCAGACATAATTAATGATGGACAGGACAAATGATAGTTTATTTGAAATGCATGCCATTAATAACAAGACGGACATACCTACATCATTAAATTTCAATTAGGAATGCACGCACAAGCCAAAATCAAATATCACTTATTTATTGTCGTCATAATATATGGCAATTATTTGTTGTGCATAATATTCGAACAATGTAATGATAATGCACATAAGATTAAAAACATTTTAAAGTCCTTTTCATTTAAATAGCCTTAAAACCCGCCCCTGCACAAACTAATCATTTCGAACAAAATACGCATACATTCAACCGATCAACCCAGCTTTTATATTTGCGTTAAACGACGAACGACGGGGGGATTCACACAATAGTGTATAACAAATCGGGTTAGATTTTCACATTAGTATAGTAGCAGAATCTGCCCTGAAATTATATTTTATTTTATTTTGAATTCTCTTGGATATAATTTTCTCCTCTTCGTTTTGTTGTATATACGGTTTCACCACGCCAACAATAATAATAAAAAAAAAAAAAAAAAACTTTTCAAAAGTCGTCAAGTCACACTATACCAGTTCACCACTAACAAACATTTCAGTCAAAATTAGTTTAAATCTTGCCGCCGTTGCGGTAACAGTGAACGTCATGTAGACGCTGTCGCCACTCTACTATTCAATTCAATTAAGTTTTTGTTAAAAGTTTTTACACTACATAGGCATATATCATTTATATATGTATATACCGATTTAGGAAATTTATTTATTTAATTAAAATTTTTTGTTGGTTCATACATATGTGTGTTACGAAATTTACACAACAACAATTTAGATAAACAGCAAACTTGTAGTTTAATATATGTATAGTGACGTCATTTGTTTATTTTATTTATTTAAAAAATAAAAATATTCCTAGTAAGTAATAAAAAAGTTTTTTTTTTATTTAAAAAAATAGAAGTGAAACGTGGAAGGGAATTTCTATTGCGCAAATAACCGGAAAAAGGATATTTTTACTGAAGGAAATTAATATATGTATGTGGAAATTGTGTTAATTGGATTTAAAAAAAAAAGTTTTTTGTTACAATTTACATTTTCCTATAGAATGTAGTGTAGTGTGTGTTAGAAAAATTGAAAGAAGATGTTATGATTCAACAAATGGATTTTTTTACAAATTAAATTTTAAGTGAACCTTTTGAGAGAAAAAAATTGTGCCTTGCTTACATTACGTAAAGGATTATTTTTACCCGACTCAAAAATAGAACGAGTTGAAATGGAATTTACACCATAGCGATTAAAATGTATAATAATAGGTACGTGGCGTTTTTTTTTTGCTTTTTATTTTACATAGCTCCTATATAGGTATAAGTTGCCATTGGTCTATATATAGTTGAGTAATATAATTTACTCACAAGTCGCAATAATTTCAGATTTTTTGTTTGTGCATAAAGATTTCATTTGATTTGTATCAGCTGATTCGATCCAGTAAATTGCTAGATTTATAAAACAACCACTTTATGGGATAAAGTAGTAACTGCAAAATGACAAATGATCAAGATTCAAAGATCACGTTATGATGATGAGTTTAAAAAAAAAACTATTTTTAAAATATAAAAATGTTTAAATGCCGGCAACGAGAGATTACAAAAAAAAAACTTACGGTACTTGCAGTCATTCACCTTGATTTTTTTTAACTTTCAACTGATAGCAATTCAAAAGCAGCGGTCATTGACCTAACCGACCCCAATTTGTACGCCCATTTACTTATGTGAACATTTGAAAATCGTGGAAAGTGGATGTGGGTAATACTTGTTGCATATTTATCCGTATAGTTTTTTTTATTTACTAATTTAAAACTCATAAGAAAAGGGCGTTTTCTTGCCCATTTTAAATAAAAAATTTGTCGGATAATTATTCTTATGAGAATCCAACTACTTATCTCTCCCTATGATTTTCTAAAAATAAAAATAGAAGATCCTGCTGCTGCTTTAGCTTTAATAAAATTCCTACACATTCAGACCCCCTCTTTCCTATATAAAGCGTATGCGATGTTCTTTTTTAATTAAAAAAAATTTCCCCAAGTTGTGTTGCATGTGTTGGTTTGGGAGCGCGTGCAGGCCATGGACGTCGGTAATTCATACAAGCGTCAAATAAAATAAAATAAAATAAATGTTCTGTTGTGTGTGCACTGGTGTCCCGTTCGGGGTCTATCGACTATCGTTTTGTAGGTAGGGCGACTTTCTATTATAGTTTCGTGAATCTGCGATCTTGTGTTACAATATGGAATGAGTTGTTAATACTGTTAAGTCCTTTTCATTGGCTTTTTAAAAAGTATTTCGTTCTACTTAAAGCTGAATAAAAAAATGTGAACACAGGTTTGTGTTGTTGTTTTTTTATTATTATTTGTAGCTAATTTAAGAATGTATAACAAATTTGTGGTATTCACGTGAAATTAATTATGTTAAAAGGTGTATTGTTATCTGTAGTACTTTTTAAATGTCTGTTTCTAGATAATAATTTATCGGATCTGTGCGTAAAAGAACCGTTATTATACGGGTTTTGGATGAGCATAAAAAATGAATAGGTTTGTTTGTCTAGATTTTTAATAACATTAAAAAAAAGTTTATTTGACATTAAGAGCTGTAGGTTGTGAGTTGATAATTATATGCACATATTTAATTAATTAATTGGAATCGGATTTTTTTAAAAATTAAATCCAAGTAATTATTATTTTTAATTATTACTAAAAACTTATTAATGCATTTTTTGAAAAATGTACAAAAAAGTTTTATTAAAAGAAGTAATAGGGTAATGAAATTTGACATTTATAGTTATAGTTATTAGTTCTCCATTTTTATCCTTTTTTATATAGTTGTATGTGATTTTTTTTATTTTAAACTTTTTAACTCGGTTGTAAACCCATCAGAATAAATCACACAAAATAAGGATCTTGTAATTTTTCTAGTTCAAGAAATGTACACGATATCATCAAAAAAACTAATGTTTATTTGCATATACTTGCTTTAACACAAATGCGGCTTAATCAATACAAACTATAATATTGTTTTTATAAAAATGAAATTATACGCTCAAAAACGACAGGTATAGCGGTAGAAATTTTTTTTTTACTAAATAGTATTAACAGAACTGTTGTAATGGTTTTTTTTCTCACGCTCATAAGAGCATAAATTAATTTTTGTTCAATAATGTACCGTCACTATTTTTATGGCTATTAATTCGATAGTGTGCTACATTTTTTATGTTCAGTATGTATTATTACCGTAAAATATGTAATGAATGTTTAATTGTTGTAATTTTCTCATAGTAAAATATCCTTTAAAATTTATAAGTAATTTTAATAAATATTCTAACGTTCAAATCACAAAAATATATTAAAATATTTTTCGTCCAGCAATAAATGTTCATATTGTAAACCCATATTTCCTATATAAAAAGTTCGCAATTTGTATACATAATGTGAGTCGCTCTCTTGCTGAGAATTTATAATAGTGTGGAGACGGCAAACGCCAATTTGACGAAGGGAGAGAGAGGGAAATGGTAATTTTACCCCAATGTTGAAGCGAAATAAAAAAAATTTTATATTGCTGACATGGCGTCCAAAGTGTGGTGAAGTGCGGAATTTTTCGTTATTTAGTTTTTTCCATTTATTTAACCCTCGTTACTTTACGAAATTATGTTTATATTGAATCAAGTTATACAGCAGTTTGTTTATCTACCAACTTTATCGTAAGTAATTTATTGTAATTGTACAATTAGCTGTGTTCTTAATGCGGAGTTTTTTTTTTTTTTAAGTGAAAATGTGAAAACATTTGCGAAATTCCTTTACGTCGATTTCAGGGTCATCATGTATGACATGGGTGGTGTGTTTACAAAATGCATACATCGGCGTACAACTGTGTGCTGTGTGTACATTAAAGCATTAGTTAATCGTCATTATTTTGTCATTTTAAATTTAAAAACTATGCATACATTGACAAATATGTACATAAAGAGAATTATTATTATTATTATTAATTGCCTACAAGCAAATGCGACTAAAACACATTTTTTATTATATTTTTATCACTTTTTATGTACATAAGTAATATATTAAATAACTATTCTATCGTCCTTCGCAATAAATTTACGTCTCTATTCAATATAAATTCAAGGCCCCCACTCATAATTTTTTTTTCGAGTAAAACTTCAATTTTCAGCGTGATAAATAAAAAAAAATCCCATTAGATTCCAACAAGATGTAGTCGTAGCAAAAGTGTATAGTATTGCAAAGGCGCAACAATTATTGGTGGTGGTGGTAAATCATATCATCCTCTTTCTGATAAACGAAGACGTATGTGTATGATTAGTCGAAAATCGTTGAGTCGTGGAAACATTTTTGTTGCGAAATGTATCGAAGCGAAAATATGTGTATTTCTTCTTATATGATAAGTCACTTTGCTTATTCTCTATATATTGTATAGGGGCGGGGTGTTTTTTTCTTCTTATTTTGCTTTGCTGTGTCTGAGAACATTTTGATGACGAATTGAGATTTTTTTAATTTAAAAATAAAATATGGCAAAGGGCTGCACCTCTCTTTACTAAAGAAATACATTATATGACGCCGCATGTGGTTTTTAAGTCCTTTTTAACTATAGAGATAGAAAATAATTAATATGTATGTACATATAGCAAGTTCGATACTTTTAATAATAATAAATAAAATACAATTTACATGCATAAGCACAAAATTATATAACAAACCTCTTGTTCGAATGTAGTTCGTTTTGTACAAACATTTTAATATTTTCCGTGTGTTAGAGTGAGATTTCCCACAATTATGCTTTTTCACCATCGTTGTCTAATTTTAATGCAACTCAGATGCAGCCCGTTTTGAAAATTTAGCAAAAAAAATTTCAGAAATTTTGAATGTGGCGAGCTAGCGACGTCAAATTTTTAGTCGAAGGGGGTCGCAAGAACTGATAATAAATTTAGTAAAAATTCATCCTACTCCTTTGACCTCTTCGAAATTCTTCTTTTCAGTACATTTTCCGAAATAAGACGAAATAGCCCACTTTTCTTTAAAATGAAGAAATCTGATTAAATATTTTAAAATATTCTAGCAATTGTAATTTATTTCTAGTGTTTATGTTTTGAAGCATTTTTTTCACATTGAACTTGTGGTGACTGGAATATTCAATTTGATTTGTTGCTTTTTTTTTATATGCCTACCAAAAAAAAGAAAAAATCAGTTACATATTAATTCGATTAAATTTTTCTTAGAGATCCGATGTATTTTTGGCCAAAATATTTATGTGAATGTTAAGCTAATATAGATTATTCCAATTCCAATTTTATTTATTTTTTATTAAGATATGTGAGATTGAATATGAAATTGATAAACTGTGAAGCTGTTTTATAAACTCTAACCGCAATGGATATGAGTGTTCACTCAGTTTAAAAAAAAAAAAAAAAAATTCTATACTTATGTGGGTAGTTTGCGTTGGTGGCGATGCGCAGCAATACACTTATGGGTTTAATTGTAATTGAAGTACGTACTTATTTAGATATTCAAGAACTACAACCTTTAAAATAATTAATTAGTCGACTGCATTTATTTTGGGATTCGCACCGAATTTCACGTGAAACAAATTTTTCATCACATTGTTTAATTTGTTGGTTACATTTTGTTACTTGGTTTATTCTCAATTTTACCGTCCTTGTAATACACCTTACAAATTTTTTGAACCATCGATTTACAAATATTTAAAAATGTTCATTTTCCTGGTGAAAAATTACTAAGGATCGAATATTTAACCATAAAACCATAAAAACTTAATTTTTTTATTATATAATATTGGCTGCATCAATAGAAATGTACTCAGAAGCAAGTCGAAGATCTAAAAATAGTTGCGGATACACAGGTTCAACTAAGTGTGCAATTTAAGCCTTCTAAGAAAGGAACGTATACATAAAACTGAGTGTTTCTGGGATTTATGTATGTATGTATGTAATTTAAATTAAAAGACTTACATTTTTTGTTATACTTTCATAATTGTGTTAATTTTTTTTTTATTTTCTTCATAAACAATAAATAAATGAATACACTAAAAAAAATGATTATAAATTCAAAAAAATATTCGTCGTATAAAACTGTGTAATTGATATAAGGTAGTTACATAATCTTTCTATCATATAAAGATCCTTTTTATTATAGCAATCATGAAAATCTTACCGACCATGACATATTTTTTTTCTTATTTTACTAGTAAATGTGCTACAAGTTTATTTAAATATAAAAATTTCTAGATTTGATTTGTCGACTTAACCTGAAAGTCCCAAAAACACACATCATATGCACAAATGTTCTCTACAACTGCAAAAAAAAAACAATTTTATTGTATATCTTTTTTGTTATTTATTGTTACAAACAACACAAACTACGCTGCGCAGTTTATAACATATATGTATATAAACAAACTTGACAAACACATACAAAACAAAAGTTGCGCAACAGCATTAAAATAATAACAAGAAAAAAAGAAAAAAAAAACTTGCAAGCGCAACATTAATAATCTGCCTACCTTTTTAACAAACAGTTCCACTGATGAAGCATTGTTTCTGTTTCTACAATCATAAATATGACATATTTTAACATTCATGGAATGATGCAGTTAACTGCCGACATGACAGTATCTAATACCATATGTAATATTTAGTATATAATATAAATATATAGTAAGTGTATATAATGTACCATTTACTTATACAATACATATATTACTGTAACAATTAAAGTTTATAAATGTACATATGTATTAGATCTGACAGTATACAATACAAGGTGCTATCGATGACATGTGCGCAAGTGTATGAATTAAATTCATTTTTTATATGTACTGTGTCGCTGAATGGAGTCAAATCAGATTGAGATTAATTAACTTTTGAAGAAGTTACTACAATTTGATGCAGTCTTAAATATGAATCATTTTTTTTATCTATTATGTGATAAGTTTTTTGTACAAATACGTATTGTAGATACTCTAAAATATTGTCTATGTCAATAAATCTTAAAATCAGGCGATAAAATTAAATAAGAATAAGAATAAAACCAATCAATTAGATAATTCCAAATATTTTAAATATCCACTGACAGGTCACTATAAATTCAACAAATATTTATAGACGCTGATAGTTTCTCTTGTTTCAGCTACCCTACGTCAACCCTTCGTCCCTAATATAGAGAAATATTTTTTATTTTAGTTAAATTAAAATTGTTCAAATCTAAAACTAAATAGTTTGGTTATTAGTTAATCCTTAATTTTTCTCTATTTTCTTTTTTTAATTTTTATTTAGATTTTTACCTATGTTGGGATGCTAATCGCAAACTATCTAGACATCGATAAACTGACGAGCAATATTTGTGAGAGAATGTTTGTACCAATGTCTATTTTTGGAATGAATTTCTCAATGAACTTTTTATATCTAGCAGAGACACGTACCTTTCAAAATGAACTTGCTGCTTTAGCTGTCAGTTTATCGACTTGTCGGTCAGCTATTTTGCGGTGATGATTGTTTTTGTGGTACACTTGGGTTTTTCTAAATTATTTTAAAAGTGAATAAACTAAATATGGAAAACGCAATAAATTTTGGCTTAAGGTTGAGATTAGGTGAACTATTTCAAACTATTTTTGTTGTTACTTTCAAAAATCTTTACTTTGACATCGAAGATCGCACTAAAATAACAATATACTTATTCAGCAATTTTATCTCAATGTCGATATACGATCAGAGTCCCATCACTGGTTAACAATAACTTTTTATAATTTTAAAGTTGAATTTTTAGCAACAATTTGGAGTAGATTTCTTTTTACAAAGAGACATTTATATGACATATTTCAACTGGAGGCGAGGTGATGCGAATTCCATTTTAAGTAATATGCCCTCTCCCATATTTACATGCGGCGTAATAAATCGCATCCTCGATTTGGTAGATAGAAATAACACGTTGGATATAAATCAAAGAAATGGCTGTGGGAGTAAATGATGATTATGATTTATTTTCATATGCTGGCCCAACAATCTGTGGTCGGTTTCGGTCTCCCGGCCGATGATTTACAGAATAATCTTAAAACTGATGCAATCTATCTAAAATTTAGATTCTAAATTTAGTTGCATTTTTTTAAACTTTATGCACACTCTGTGTACTCCCCTTTTCACATATTTATTTGTCAAACTACTTATATTTATGTGAAAAATATTTTATTTGAATTGACAATTCTCCCAAACTAATTGAATAGATTTTTGATTTTGGTATGTATTTGTGAATCATTTTACATCATTAAAAATGAGTATAGTTCATTTAAAAAACGGTCAACACTTTTTTGTGTTAAGTGCTATGGCAAAAAGTACCGACCTTTTTATTTGTTTCTTTTTTTAATAAACTTTACACAATCCTCCATATAAAATTATTAATGTGCATAGCTATGAATTATTTTCTTCTTTGGGGTCAACCGTTACATGGCATCAAAAAAAACTTGTCAAGACTTTCCCATCCACACAAATGTAATATTTAACATTATTTAAAATATATATTCTTGTGTAAGAATTAAAAAAAAATCATTGTAATCATGCAAACGAATTAAGTAGCGGAAAATAATAAAACTTTTAAGCAAAATCATCTGAATAATAAAGTAATTAACTCTTAATCGGTTAACAATAAAAATGCAATTATGAATTATATTGTGCGACAATTTGTAGGTCATTATGAAATTTCAAATAATAGATTATTCCACGATATATGGCAGCTCTCCCCCAAACCCCAAAATGAATACTTTGAAATTGTTCGAAATTTGACTAAAGAAAATTGAATTGAGAAGTTCTAAAATCGTTCATTTTATATTACAGGAGGAATCAAATTTATAATTCTTACATACACATACATAAAATGTGCAATTGTAGTCATCCATATGTATGTAGTTATTTTAAATAAATATTTCGTGTATTGTAATTACTGCTGACTTTAGCAATTACATAATTATTTTAATTCTTGTTTATTGGTTAGCACGCAAGGGTCCTGTTATCTCTAGGGGGAAGGGTGTTAGTGTTAATCGGACATTTGATGCGTTTCAATAATTATGAAAAATTATATCAATGATTTCATCATATGGACGCTTCTGGACTTTTTGCAGCAGCCGATTCTTTCGAAGTAATATTCGATGACTTTTTCGTATATCTGTTAGTTTTTAGGTGCTTTAGGGTTTGTCGGCGTAGATACTAACATTTGACACTTTGAACGCGGGTGATTATTGACAGCTATCTGATTTACAGTGTTGCCAAGAAACTGGAATTGAATTAACCTGTGTATTTTTATCGTTCGGTATATCTTAGAAACATACCCAATTTACTAAAATTAAGAAACGTTCTGTATATTGAAAATTACTAACTAGAATATGTTTGTTACTAGAGATATTTGAATATTACTTGTTTAGGAAAAAAGATGATAATTTAATTAATCAATTAAGATTAGAGTTTTTAATAGTAGGTATGTATGCAATACATACTTACATGTGCTTATATATATACTTTATACATACCTCCATCATAACAAAATAAAATAACATACTCATACCTACACACATATAAAATTATTTATATACACATTTTCTTATATGTATGTATATAAATAATCTCAATCACATGTTTGTAATACTTTTTATGAGATTGCTTATTATTCAGATGTAGGTATTTCATTTAAAATATAGACACAAGAGATACTTAAAGAAAAAGAAAAAAAAATACTTACAATTACAAGTAAATAAAAACACCTGTAAGTATATAGTGGATTGTTGAATTAAAATAATCTGTGATTTATACTATACTATACTACACTACATACCAATATGATAGAATAAGTTGAATGAATAAAAAAAAATATTAATCAAAAAAATTGTTTTTGTTACAGGGACGAACTAATGAGAAAGTTTACTGCAATAATAATTTTATAAGAAAAGTTACAACTCGAGTTACTGTTTCTTATTATTAAAAAAAAAAAAAAGCAATAATTTTCTTAAAATTATTGGCTTCCATAAAATGGCTTCCCAAAGATTTTGTTTACGCTGGAACAATCATCAAAGCAATCTATTGTCCGTATTTGATCAACTACTACACGCAGAAACATTTACTGACGTAACGCTGGCCGTTGAAGGACAATATCTAAAAGCACACAAAGTAAGTTGTTTTTATCTGTTTCTTTTTTTTTTCTAGCTGGAATTTTACAAATTTTTGTATTTTTCCCTACATATAAAAATGTTACTCATCCATATAGATTTATGTAGATTTTTTACAATATACTTCAAATAAAAAAGATATTGGTTGATCAATGATCATGGATTAGACATTAGAACGATTTTTTTTTTATTTTGATCATAATAATAGAACACAATTTTAATGATTTTATTTAATTGGGTTTAGTTTAGATATTTAATTATGTATTGAATAAATTAATCACGCTATTTTAATTAAATGCAGTATGTTATAAATTTTAATAATAATAATTAATTTATTAATATTTAATAATTACAGTAAATTTTTCCTCTTGACTTGCAAGTTTTATTAGAAAATACTCCAATTACAGTAAATTTTTCCTTTTTCACCTGCAAGTTTGTTTCATTGTCAAATATATTATATCCTTAGGGAATTTTTAATCAGAGTGCGTATTTGTTTAAAATATAATTTTTTTTTCTTTTAATTCTGTATGATTGGAGTGGAAATTAATTTTTGAAATTTTGCCAAAATAATCGAAATTTTGTTTATAATTTTATATTTAGAACAAAAGATAAAAATATTTTCTCGTTTATAATAAGAATAAGATATTTCACAAAGAGGGTAGATTGTTTTTTTAAATTAATCTAAATTAATGTGAGACTTGTCGTTTTGTAATATGTATTTCTAATAATAGTAATTGCAAAGAATAATTTGAGTGTCGATTAGGAAAAAAAACTTTTCTTGTTAAGATAAACGGGCCATTTAAGCACAAAATACGAAACGATGAAAAGTGATCCCATAGTACGGTTTCCATTAGCAAATCTAGCCGAACAAATTCGATTGTTTCAAGATATCTCTTTGATTACTCAGTATAAACCGAAATTTCAAACAAATCGTCTAGACTCTAGTTCTAGATAAATAAATTAAAATTTGAGCTTCTAGCCATACGATTTACATATTAAGTGCAGTGCATTCGCGTAAAACGGATTTCTCGGTATCTCGAATTGAAACTAGGATTCTAATTCAAATTTTAATAAACATTCTATTTTGATTCAAAATTTTAATTTTTTAACAATTTCACTACGGACTTATAGAAGTGATGCACTTGGACTTGAAATTTGGATTAAATTTTTCACAAATCAATTTATCTTACATTTGATAAGTGTTATTTAAAATCAGAAGTGATAAATTCCATATAAGTAGGCAAAAAAAAAAGTTCCCAATATTAGGGATTCCGAAATCTAATTTGCCATTATTTGAATTAATGGTCTGTAAGTCTGTAGAATGTAATCATAAAGTCTGTAAGGGATCAACGTAGCTGGATCGATAGTCTCTCTTTTTTGATCAACCAAATGACTCAGATAATGGGGTCGCGGGTTCAAGAGTCACTGGGGATGATACATGAAGTGTTTTTTTATCTTTTATGTTGATTTGAATCTGATTAAAATATGGCGACGAAATAGCGAGCATTTGTAAGGTTTCCGTTAAAAAAAAACCCTCAAAGGCTGCATTTTTCCATACAAAAGAACTCGTCATGTTAATTTAGATAAATGTATAAAAAAAATAGGGATGTCTAATGACCCCATCTATCGAGGACTATGGAATTTCGGGCGCTCTAGGGTGCTTGCCCTCTCTCCTTAAACTAAACTAGTCGTTGGCATGGGTACGGTTTTCTCATCATAGATATTGATCTAAATATAAATTTAGTTGAGAAAGACTGCTTGAATGGTAATTGTCGTCGTCGGATTCATACAATACTTTCCTTCATATAATAGTCTGCTAGATTTAGAGTTTAGACCTTGAGAATCACTCTAATTTTTGACAATGGTGGTGGTGTCTTACTAATATTGCAATAGGTGATTTTGGCAAAATTTTGTAATTACCGAAAGTATTATGAAAATAACAATTTTACGATCATATTCTGTTATGTCATTAATTCTGAACACAATGCAGACAAAGAATAATCAACCAGAGCTCTACATAAATAATTTGTTATTAATAAATTTTAATTAAATGTAACCACAAAAAAATAATAATAAAAATATAAAATACTTAATATTGTTCTGGAGTTCTGCGATAAATATTATAAACGAATACAATTGATTCTTATCAGCTTATATAACAACTAAGAACTAAGGAATTTATTTATTCCACACATTGAAAAAAATGTAGTTTTCTACGCTCCATATATTTCTATAATTTATATTTTTCCAAAGCCAATTATTGTATCCTTTGTATTGATTTGGCTTTGTATTTAATTGCGTGTAATCTTAATGTGTACATTTTGCTGAGCTTGTTAATGTATAGGAAAATTTAGTAGAAAATGTCTATCGGTCCGCTTTGTTTACTGATAAGATAATAAAATTTTCAAACTTCAAATTTTTTTTTTCCTGTTTATAAATTTATTATTCATTGTGGGGCCTAGCTACCCCTAATTTTATGATAATTTAGAACCAGGCAATAATTATTATCTATAGAGTATAGATGAACATTAAGCATCTGTAATTTACAAATAGTAAATTCTTTATTGAATATGTAGAATGTAGATAATAACAAATCTGTTTTAGTTTAGATGATGTTATTGTATGTGCGCTGTTGACCTAAGCCTTGCGATAGTGTCTCTCTTTATCAGTAAAACGTCCACCCCTATTTCAAAAGTTTATCATGACGCATTAGAGATAACGAAATGACTAATATATTCACATATACAAGGGTTACAGGATAACATTTTTAGTTATAAAAAAAAAAAATCAATATTGATGTATACCAAATGATAATGTTTATTGATAAGCCGCCTAATTCGTTGTTTTTAATAATTTAATAAAAAAACATTTTTTTCTTAATTCTCTTTCAGATGGTGCTGTCTGCATGCAGTCCATATTTTCAAGCATTATTTGTAAATCATCCAGAAAAACATCCAATTGTTATATTAAAAGATATTACATATGCCGATATGAAAAGTTTACTAGATTTTATGTATCGCGGTGAAGTTTCTGTTGATCAGGAACGTTTAACTGCATTTTTACGTGTTGCTGAAAGTCTGCGAATAAAAGGTTTAACCGAAGTGAATGATGAGAAACCATTAAGTTCATCATCGCATCCATCTCCACCACCACAACTCCACCGAATACAACCATACCTGATGCAGCAACAGCGAAAAGTACAAGGTATGATGCTTAGTAATCCATTGCTGGGATCAGCCTTGACACAACCCAAACGGAAACGGGGTCGACCGCGAAAATTGTCGGGCAGTTCAAATGGTACGGGAAATGATTTTGACGATTATGAGTCAAGAGATAATTTAGTTCAGGTGAGTTTCTTTTTTTCTTTATTATTATTTATTATTTCCGGTGGTTTGATAAGGAACATTCTTTCGCTTAGCTTAAAGAATAGATAAACAAACCCGTATTTTTATTTCATTTAAATTGGTTAATTGGTAAAAGTCTGGTCTTCCAATTCCAACACCTCCTTGGCTGTTTATTCACCGATTTCTCTCAAGTGATTAAAACTGTGATTGCTCAGTGTCCTAAATCTGGATCTACTTAGATCCGAACACGTGCAGAAGAAATGTTTGAGTGTTTCTTGCTTCTTTATAGCTGTGACATGTCCGTGTTGTGGGGGAAGGGGGATTTAGTCTAGCCGTCTGTATACCTATTGGCCTATGTCCAGTATATACCGTCACCATTCTGGCGGTGTTTTTACACGGTATGGCCAAATCTGACCAAATCTTCTTGACTCCTTTCTATTTTAGGGGGTTTTTCCATCTGTTGATGGCCAGCTTTAGGAAGTGCAGATACACATTCCTTTTAACTGAACTTAGAGGAGGTTGAACAGCTAGTGAGATGTCTAGGTCTGAGCCTTAAATTGAATACATTAAAAACAAATTTAATTTTCATAGGGATCACCTGAAATGCTTGAAGTAAAAATGGGAACCGAAGGATATTCGGAAGGTTCAGAAGATAACAACAGAGACCTGGATAATGACGATGATTCAAATCATGTATGTTAGACAAAGAAATGATTTGATTGTGCAATTAAAATATTTATCTCAACTTTTATTTTAGGAAGCGATGGACACGTCAGAATCATTACATAAATTATCAACATCTCACCACCTAAATGCATCATCAAAAGAACCTAGTCCGCGAAAAGATCACGATAATAGTGTTTCAGGTATGTTTTATTATTAGAAGTTTTTTTTGATTTGAATTGATTAAAATTGGAGTAATTTATTGGTATATAAAACGTTCTTAGAATTTATTTACGGTATGCAACACAAATTCAGTTGCAACAATTTTGCGGTTTCTTATTTTTTTATACATTTTGACAAAAATAAAAATATATCGGAAAAGCTAATGGGATTTAAAAAGCAACGTGATGTGAAAAAGAAAAACGGTTTTTGTTTATTGTTAGTAAAGTGATTTTTCATATTTCCGTCGGCAGGTGAGTCGAATAATTATTGAATTAATCATTGATTAATTTAAATTACGGGATCAGCATAGGGATTTTTGGCCGACGTGAAATTTGTTATTTAAATTTAATCTTCAATAAAGGCTTTAAATCCCTATAGCTTTTCCTATAAAATAAATCGCTTTCAAATACATTTAGGGTTGAATAAATAGAAAAAATATATATATCTTATTTATTTTTCTTTAAGATGATGCAAGCAATTCATTAGACGGACATGATATGTCATATATTGAACCTCAGCTAATGTTAGATGAATATGATGAACCCGTTGAATTCAAATATAATCCGGACAATGATCCGGATGCACCACCTACACCACATAACAATACAAGCACACCGAAAATGCCAAAGTTGGCACCAATAGTACAGCAATCTATCATATCTACCAAACCTCTACCAAAGCTTACAAAACGTCCTCGAGTCCAACAAAATGGCCTACGGACATACCATAACACAAAGAAAATGCAACAACAACAACACCACCAACAACAACAACAAAATGTTGCGAATGCCGCCCAACTTCAATTGAATGCACTAACTGGCATCAATAATAATGATTTCATTGATATATTTTCAAATAATTTTCTATCATCACAAGCAAATGATTTTGTGAAAATTGAACCGCAGGTAACCAGCAATCGAACTGGCAAATATATAATTGATGATTCAGAAGGATCCGTTCGAGATTTTTGTACCAAAGAAGGTGATCATACCTATCGATGCAAAGTTTGTTCAAGAGTCTATACGCATATAAGTAATTTCTGTCGACACTACGTAACATCTCATAAACGTAATGTTAAAGTTTATCCGTGTCCATATTGTTTCAAGGAATTTACACGCAAAGATAATATGACAGCTCATGTAAAAATAATTCATAAAATTGAAACATCATCAAATAATGCTGTAACAAAACCAGCCGATACAACGGCACCACCTACAAGTGTTGCGGTGATAAATAATAATACACCAACGCCAGTTGCCGTTGTAACGGAAAGTCAATAGAAATGTTAATAATTTAAAAATTTAAAAACAAAACAAAAAATAGTATATAAAGAAAAATATTTTATTCTACAAAACAAAACAAAAAAAAGGTGTATAGAAGTTGCGAGTGACTAATTGTGCGAATATTTTTAGAAACACATTGATTTTTCTTAATGATTCACAGAATTCTTTATTTTTTTCTATCTCTATATCTCTGATATTTCAAACAATGACTACTGGCTAAAATAAATAAATACTTCCAATAAGTAGTTAATTGTAGCAGTAGTCATTACAACATTTACCCGCTAGTGACATCGAAAAAACCGGAAACTTAACAATTTGATTTAAAGTCTACAAATTTCTCAAGAAAACGAACATGACAACCTGATCTTGTTCTAATGATGTCCTCCTCAACTGAATTACAAGGAGAAACATACGTCACTGAGCATTCATGACTGACATCAATTGTTGATCCACCCGAATCTCTTTTCTCTAAAACAAAGTCAATAAATGCCGATTTTAATCTATCAATTGAGATTACTTTCTCTTTACCTTTAATAATTAATGAAATTAAATTTTATCAGAACGGTTCTTTATCAAAAGAGGACCTAAATATGACTGCTTAAAGGGGAGTTTTTACAAAATGAATATGTTATTATAAGTATGGATCGAAATATGTGACCTACATTGGTGAACACGCTTTTAGTCACATTTTAAAACATTCGCGTCGTATTGTTTTTCACAAACTTTTCATATAAATCGCGAGGATATTTTCACGAATGTGCGTACGCATGTCGCAAAATGAGAATTCTTATTTCTCGATGACGAAGCTTTTTTTGTTTTAAACGAGAATTCTTGTTTAAAGCAAATTTCGACTCAATAGTCATCTCGGCCAATACGATTTTTTAACCGACTTTGAATCATTTTTTTAGATATTAGATATTCAGAACAAGTTCAACAAATTTTTGAGAAATTCTCTTCAACCAACCAATCGTATTGGGATATACGAAAGGATTACAATTCTAATAGTAGTAGTTTGAAAATAGTGGAAATATCTAGTCGTATCCGGTTATATTTCGATATTGTGTTTAATTTAAACATTTGGTTAAATAATAAAAACCTCTATTTGTTGGTGATCTATTCTAGAGAGAGATTGTAGTACGCTTAACAATACATAAAATTAATTTGCTTTATTCGTATTACAAATTTATTTAGATCAATAATAATCAATATTGCTGATAAAAATCTTTTGTATTAATGAATTCACTCGTACCATTTATGTACATTTTATATACAAACAACTAATCCTCAAATCTTCCAAAAAAAAAATTGTCATTATTTGACAAGTGAAGGCAAATATTGCTTCCAGGTTTTTAGTTTCTTTTTTTTCTTTTTTGTTGTAACTAATAAAGGCCAAAAATAAATATTTTTGTTAGGAAACGATTCAAAATCGTATAATTTTATCGCAAAATTTAGACAATAAATATGTATGTGTTGCCCTTTTATTTTCGGTTTTCACATAATGTGGGAGGGGTGGGATGGTTTTTTTTTTGGTGCAAATATAATTTTTTTTTTAACTTTTTCAATGTTTTTTCTTACATACATACAATAAAAAAAAATAGTTTTTATGTTTGCAATGTTTTGAATGATTTTCTTTTCTTTTAATAAATTTTTGTACAAATTATATTTACAACTAAAATTTAATTCAATTTATATAAATATAGGCATTTAAATATATAAATTAGTATGTCATTTTTTTTTTAAACATTTATTAAAATTTTGAATAAATTGAAGAATCATTCAAATTATTCCAAATCAAAAGCGCGAATATAAATACATACTATATAT
>JANSTT010022426.1:0-27607 GCA_026745375.1 Platyura marginata | reverse complement strand
GGGGAGGGGGCTAAGGTTTGCACAGTTAATTGTCACATCCGATGCGATACTAGGATCACATTTTTGTCACAACACATTTGTCAATATGTGGCAGAAAACCCATGTGACATTGTTGTGTGTCACATTTAGATGTTATGACATTTTTTTGTTGTACCCGGCCATATGTGACCTGCCAACTAACACCGCAGGCAAATTTCCATCGAACCTATCTGCAACATTATTCCATTACTCTCTCGCTCTGTCTCTATGGTTCCATATAAGATTTATTGTTTAATTTAAAGATGGACAATTTTTAACCAAATGAAGAAAAAAAAACTATGCTCTTAACGACGACTTTTCGACTAAACCACACATATTATATTTTCGTTCAGGACAATCATTAAATATTTTTTGGGCGAAACGATCAAACAGACCAGCCGGTCTCTCTTGGCTTGGTATTGATGCCACACAATCATCATCAGTGAGAATGCAAGCACAAATACATCAAAAACCACTTTTTCGTTGGTATAAATTATTATAATTTGTATTCAGAGTGCATAAAAGCCGGGACAGTATAATATTTGTGGGCAAAAGCCATTCGATTGGTGGCTGGACCAATAAACAACGAAACGATTCGTTGTAAAATGTTCAGTGTGCATTGCGCACACTAAAAAAAAAAAAATTAAAAAGAAAAAAGAAATTCAGAAAAATTAAGAAAAGAACCAAAAAAAAAAAAAAACATCACAAAGATATTCTCGTTACACTTTAGTGGACGCGAGATCGTGAATGTTTACAGGTTAAGAAAATGATTTAATTGGAATAATTCCAAACTTGCTGAATAGTTTTTTGTAAAAATTTCTGTTTGAAGTTTTTGGTTATTTTTTTTTTGTTTTTCCATCGGTTTTGTGACGATGATCGTTCAAGCTATTCTAAATGAGCAACATTTTTCGATTTTGTAATTTAAGATCTACGAAATGTTACACAACACTTCGATTGTATTAGGATTTATCTGCTAGTTAGGCAAAATTACGTAATATTAACAGCCATTTTTAAATTACGAAGAATATTGCCGTTCTTTTCAATGATCCTCCCAGAAAATTCAAATCCCAAATGTGTAATCTCGCGTCATAGCAATTATTAGAAAGAGAAGACTCAAGAGGAGCTGAGATTCTAAAAAATTATTGGCCTAGCTAAGTTGTCCGTCTCTCCATCTTGAAATTAGTACCTACTTCCCATATGCTGGTAGAAATCTACCCTAACCCTTATCTAGTTACTTTGCAAAATAAGAGCTCTCATAAACGTCTCGTTTAACTTAACCCTTTGTGATAAGCGAAAGATCTAACAATGCTTCCGAGTACTGGCGTTAGCCGAATGGGAAGAAAAAGTAATCTAAACGCTATGGGATGGTCAAGCGCTTAGATTTTTTACGCTTCACATAGCACGCGTTGAGTGCATCGCTATCACTCATGCGGCTGCAATACCTAACCTCCTCAATGGAGATAGGGAAAGGATCGCCCAGGCAAACGGTAACCTTCTTTAAGAAGAACGAACCGTTACTGGGCATGACCCAATAGACTTTATACATACAGAACATTACAAAAGTTCCGATTATTATAGCTAATTTGTTTAGACCCTCATTAGGCTAAAAACATTGTTTTACATAAGTATGGCAGTCATGTTTTTTTTTTCATTTTGAACGAATTTTTTTGAATTATGTAGTTGTAAAGGGAAAAAAAAAAGAAAATAAATAATAAAACATACCTCAACACAGATCTTCCACTGTGTCATCTTAACTGATTCATGATTAAATGTGTCCTATTTTCATGTGGAATGAATCGATGTGATGTGTTCTTTGTCATGATTTTTTTTTTTGTTTTTGTCATTGTAAAATTGTTTGTGAAATGAATGTTGAATTAATCCACACGTTCAATTATTTGGATGTCAGGAATTCAATGACGATGATTTAAAAATGTCTAAAAAAATAAATTAAAAAAAAAAACAAAAATTAGAATTGAGAAAAAATAAAATTATCGAAAAAATGTGTAAAATGCCAATTAGAGAAAGACAAATTTTCAAGATTGTTCAAAATATGGGTAAATAATTTTCAAAATGGTAATATAACGGACTTATGGACGATAGGTGTTAGGGGTATTCGAGAAGTACTCAACTGTGACTTCTAAATAAGCAAATATTATTGTGATTGTACATATACCTGGGGTCTTTTATTGTTTTTTTTTTCTTTTTTTTTCCATTTATATAATTTTATATACTAAACACTAAAACTTATTTACAAATCAGCAGGCATTTTTGATAAAAAAATGTTTGGAAGAAAATGATAACAGAAAACAAAAAAAAATTATTTAGAAACTATTTTTTAATTGCCACTAAGTTGCTTCATTCTATTAAGTGCACTGCCAGCTTTGAACCAACCGATTTGTTGGTCATTCAACGTATGATTTAGTGTAATCTTATCGACATTACCGTCGGCATGTTTTATCTCACAATCAACGGCCAAACCGGGTGCTAGTTTTGCAAGACCTAGAATCGAAATCTTATCGGTTGGTTGAATCTAAAAAAAAAAATTAAAAATTTAGTTAAAAAAAAACTAAAAAAAGATTTCAAAAATCAAAACTAAATTGTCAGCGATAAAAACCTTATCGTAATCGGCTGGATTTGCAAATGTAAGCGGTAGCATTCCTTGTTTTTTCAAATTTGTCTCATGGATACGGGCAAATGATTTTACAATAATAGCACGGCCACCTAAATGACGTGGTTCTAAGGCAGCATGTTCGCGAGATGATCCCTCACCGTAATTATCATCACCAACGGCTACCCATCGTAAGCCTTTTGATTTATAGTGACGTGCAACATCCGGCACGCCAGCCCATTCGCCAGTTAGTTGATTTTTTATTTTGTTTACTTCATTGTTTTCAGAGTTAACGGCACTAAAATTAATTGGATTCATTTAGTGGACATTTTTTTCATAAATTATTCCCAACAAATTGGCATTAGTAGCATTTTGTATTTGATATTAGTTTATAGTAAATAAATTCGATCATTGGACAGATGATCTTTTAGCAAACTTACCTGTTTGGCGAAACGTTTCAAGCAGTGTTCCATCATTAATCCATAGCAAATTTTTAATATTAAATCCACTTATGAATGTAAAAAGACTAAGACTCCTCCAAGACTAACTCTCTTGCCATAAAATTTGTTCACTAACCACATTTCTCACCTATTTGGCTTGGCAAAACGAAATACTGTCGAACTTCTGTTGTTAAGAGGTCATTCGGGTCTGGAGGGGCATTGGCCTTCCATTACAATCACCCGAACCTTTCCTGGACTTACCGGTAAAAGCTTGCAAATCTCTGCGCAAGAACTAACCTCCACGCAGAGATACGAGCCAAAAATGAAGGGCAGAATGTAGACAAGCTAAGGTAAAAAAAAAAACTGACGGAGTTTCTTACTGGGCATGGTCAGTTCGAAGCGCACTTATTCATCTTGTAGAACGAATCTGCAGATTCTGCGATAACTGCCCGAAACAGCTGATCATTGACTATGTGACTGCCCAGCTGTATCGGGAAAGAGAAAAAAAAGACTCTTGGAAACCATTTGGCGAACTTATAGGAAATTCGTGACGCGATTTATTGCTCTTCTAGATTGGTAGACCGAGAGCATGTCTGAACACGAGGAATGTCTAATGGGCCCATCTCATGGAGGCCTAAGCATTTCGGGCGCTCTAGAGCACACGTCCTCTCCTTACACTATCCACCACATATCTGATATAAAATGAATCTGCATTTTTTATGCATGGTATAGAGGTTTGGAATAATTAGCCATATCGTCGATAATAGTTATAATAATTGCCACTGTCACTTTACTCAGAATGACTTTTAGAACTTCATCAAAATGAATATAGTACCGAAGTGTACTCCCTTTTTGTTTACATCACATATAGACCCATCACTTGCAGGCCACAATATTATTATCAGTCAATATTCATTACACAATTCTTCTCATAACATCAACGTTTGATTACTATTTTTTTCTTGTTCATTTAATTCGTCGTTTTTCGTTCAAGGGATAATTATTTGGAATTCATCACTAATAGAAAACCCAAAAAGAATACATACAACAGAGAACAATTTTGTCCATCCATAGATATTTGATTTTTATTAAATTGAAGAAAAGTTGTACACCCAGAGAGAAAACGAACTATCCCGATCCTCTCTCATTTTGTACTATTTGTTTTTAGTCGAAATAAAAATAGAAGGAGCGAACAAATAGTATTTCCAATTAGATTTTCGATATATATTCCTCGATATAGATTCCTCTTCTCAAAATACTGTTTCTAATCCAAGATATTGTGCGATCTCGATTGGCTTTGTCCATAAATTTTCAACCACCAGTTCAGTGGGAGTCGTTGGGCAGCTAAACAGATATTGTGTGGGCTGCCACCACAGTTATTACACATAAATCATTAATTTCGAAATTGATTCGATTGACATAGCTGTTTAGGTATCTCGAATCTCAGAAGACAGAATTTTTCTTTTTGAGAAGATCGAAACCAGATGGAGGTAATATAACGGAAACACACACACACAGATCAGTCCAAATGTTCATATTTTATAAAGCAAGAAAGCACTTTGGTAGACGGAAATTGAATGAATGAATGACTTACCCAATGAACATATTATTTGAAATATTATCCAAATGTCCACGATATTTAAGCCATGGTCCAGCAGCTGATATATGATCGGTGGTACATTTTCCCTTTACTTTTATTAAAACAGCCAATTCGGATAAATCTTTGCCATCCCATACATCAAATGGTTCCAATAGTTGAAGACGTTGACTTTTTGGATCAACATCAACTTGGACACTTTTACCATCCTGAAATAAAATAATATTTTTACAAAAATTGTTTTCATTTAAAAAAAACGGTTAAATTTACTGATGGTGGAGCATCATAGGTATCCATGCCAGGATCAAAACCCTTTGTTGGAAGTTCATCACCAAATGGTGAATCTAATTTAAATGATTTTCCATCGGTACCTTGTAGCGAATCGGTTAATGGATTGAAATCAAGTCGACCAGCAATTGATAGAGCAGTAACTAATTCCGGACTATAAAAATCGGAATAGAAATTAAGCCAAAAATTATTCGCTCTCAAAATCTTGACACACCGTACCTTGTTACAAAGCAATGTGTAGCTGGATTAGCATCATTTCGTCCCGTGAAATTTCGATTGTACGATGTTACAATGGTATTTTTCTCCCCTTTCTTGACATCCTTACGATCCCACTGTCCAATACAAGGACCACATGCATTAGCCAATACCTAAACCAAACCAAAAAAAAAATGTTATTTATTGGCAACGAAGCAGTTTTCCCGTATTAATCTTACAGTTCCACCAAATTGTCTAAATGTCTCTGCAATACCGTCACGTTCAATGGTCGCACGAATTTGTTCCGATCCCGGTGTTACATTAAATGGAATTTTCGATTTGATGCCATGTTTCAGAGCATTTTTTACAATCGAAGCACATCGACCCATATCTTCGTATGATGAATTTGTACAAGAGCCAATAAGTCCAACTTTAATATCAATTGGATAGCCATTTTTCTTTGAATTATCGCCCAATTTACTAATTGGATGAGCCAAATCCGGTGTAAATGGCCCGTTAACATGTGGCTCAAGTGTATCCAAATTAATTTCAATTAAACTATCATACTTTGCACCACTATCGGCTGTCAGTAAATTTTTCTGATATTTGGTTGCTTCGGCCGCAATACCACCACGACCAGTTGATTTCAGATAATCGGCCATACGGCCATTAAACGGAAACAGTGATGTTGTAGCACCAATTTCTGCCCCCATATTACAAATCGTTGCCATTCCAGTACATGAAATTGAATCAACACCTTTGCCATGATATTCGATAATAGCACCAGTACCACCTTTAACCGTAAGTATGTCGGCCACCTTCAAAATAACATCTTTCGGCGATGTCCAACCGCTTATTTTGCCCGTTAAATGAACGCCAATGACATTGGGACACTTAACCTCCCACGGTATGTTAGCCATTACGTCAACGGCATCGGCGCCACCAACACCAATGCACAAACCACCTAAGCCGCCGCCATTTGGTGTATGCGAATCGGTACCAATCATCACCAATCCGGGAAAAGCATAATTTTCCAAGATAATTTGATGAATGATACCGGATCCGGGTTTCCAAAAACCGACGCCATATTTGGCAGCAGCAGTTGCCAGAAATTGATAAACTTCCTTATTGATGTCTTTGGCACGGGCCAAATCTTCGGTGCCACCAATTTGTGCCTCAATCAAATGATCACAGTGAATTGTTGATGGTACAGCAACTCGGGGCAAACCAGATGAAATAAATTGTAGCATAGCCATTTGGGCGGTTGCATCTTGCATGGCAACACGATCGGGTCGCAAACGTAAATACGATTGGCCACGGACGATATCTTGATTTTTTGCATCATCCAGATGGGAGTATAGAACTTTTTCGGATAGTGTTAATGGACGATTCAGACGCTTCTTGACAATTTCCAAATTCGATGACAGTTTATCGTATGGCAAGTAGACACATTGATCGAATTTTGACATTGCCACTTTCGATGCATTGTAGCATGATGCATGGAACCATTTTTGATTAAGGGAGACGGCGCTCGTGCAAACTTTCTTTACCTAAAAATGTTTTTCTTTTGTTATTCGGGAGCTTTTGTTTGAATACGAAGAAGCATAAAAGCAGAGATTAGTACACTTAATTTTAATGTGTATATAACCAAATGTGTGTCTGTTAAATGCCCGTAATGTGTATGTATAATTGTTGGTGCAATCCCCGTGCAAATGTTCGTGATTATTCCCAGCATTTTGAACTTCTGCCACATTGTACGACAAAATAAGCTCTAAACAACGAAATTCACCACAAGAGTGATGAATATTATTTATGACCAGCCCTTGATCATCAATACCGTATCAGAAAATTGGTCACTAATAATGTGGCGATGTTTATTATAACCGATGAATTAAAATCGACCACCAAAACTACGTCCACCCTAAATTTACGTCAGTCAAAAACTTTCACAACCTAATAAGCCCATCGGAGGCCTAGGGATGGTTGGGCGCCCACCCTCCTTCTACACTAACTAATTACGCTACACAACAGTGTTACCATAAAACAAAGAATATTACGAAAACACCAAAAATATGAATGAATGCCATTTATTGTTTCAAAGTAGTTAAACTGAGATTATTTATTAAAATTTGTTATCATCAACGCATGCAACTTCCATACCATGCCAATGAAACATTTTTTTTTAATTTTTTTTTTTTTTTTCGTGAGTATTAAAGATGAACACCTAGTGTAGTGAAGTTATTTTTATTTATGAAGCAAAGATGATGCTAAAAAATGATTTAAGTAAAATTCAAATTTTAAATAAAATCCATTCAAATACCTATGTGATTCTTACGATTCTTTCTGAGACGCTTCAATTCCGATAGCGCAACACGAGAATGTGGACTATTTGTTAATTTATAAATACTTAATTTCGACAATAAAACACCTTCCAAACATCGAACCCGACTCAGCGCAACATATGCTTGACCTTCGACAAACAATGTATCACCCAAATCAATAACGGCCTTTTCAACGGTTGTCCCTTGAAGTTTATGCACTGTAACCGCCCAGCACAATATTAACGGAATCGTTTTTCGTTCAATATAGACATCTCGATAAACTGTTTCAATATCTAGAACTTCGGGAAATATACGAATATTATGATCTTTATCCTGTTTATGGACTCCCGTTCGGGGATCATCAAATTTAACTATAACACATTCCGGTTGTTCTCCATTTTCTTTTTGTTCGTTCACCATATTATCTTTATCGGTTTTCCATTTAAAGCCGGTTATAGTGCCAATACTCCCGTTAACCAAACCCTGCTCAACGGACACATTATATCGAAGCATTACTTTTGCTCCAATACCTAAATGTATGGTTTTTGGAAATCGTTCCTTGTCAGCGATTATTTTTTCGAAATTTACTTTCGTTTTTATTTTTTGGTGTTCATCCTTTAACGAGTCCCTTGCGATTATTGTATAAATTTTTGTCTTTTGTTCCAATTTCCTTAAGCACATTTCGTTGTAGTCATTGACATTCTTTATCACCGGGAATATTCGAATTATCTCCTCCGATATACTGGTCGGTGAATCACAAAGCCGTCCCTTCAATAGGCTCAATTGATTTTGTGTGATTTTACCTTCTCGCAAATTATTTAGCAAATACTGAAATTGCATATCGTTCTGTTGTCGCATATTGATTTGTAATTCTAAAAATTTAAATAATCGCCACAAAAATATTGGATATTCCAACGATCGCATCTCCTTAAAACACCAATTGGACTTAATCGGTGGAAGTTGCATCAAATCACCGAACAGCAGTACATTGATGCCACCAAATAGATCCGATTTGTCCTTAAACATTTGTAATCTTACGTTAACTGCATTCAAAAGTTCATTTGATACCATGGAAATTTCATCAATAATCAAAAATCGTGTATATTCCCATCGTTTCAATGACTGCGCCAATGTTTCTGCGGACAGGATCTTTAACTCTTTGCCCTTTTGTATGGCTAAATCAAATAATGAATGTATAGTTCGGCCATCGATAAGCCGTGCAGCAACGCCCGTATATGCGGCCAAACAAACAAATTGCAGTACACCAAATGTATGCTGCTTGGACGTTCCCATATAGAGTCGTTTAATTTGCTTTTCGATTAGCTTCAATATAAATGTTTTGCCGGTGCCAGCACCGCCAGTCACAAACAGGCGGAGTGGTGCCATTTTTGGATTCGTTAATTCTTGTTCGATATGTGTGGTCACAATGTTAAATAGAAATTTTTGTCTATCATTCAGTTTATCGATTGAATTTTGTAATTCACAATCGATTGCCGTTTCAATTAGATAATCATCGCTTATGTCGAGATCTTGTGAAGTCCAATCAAATAGATTTAACGATGAGTTAAGAATGTCTTCGGTTTTTACTTCGGTTTTGACTTCGGTTTTTACTTCGGTTTTTACTTCGATTTTAACAACTTCGGATTTGATGTTATGTTGGTGAAAATCGGTTTCGTCCTAAAATTAAGTAAGAAATCCATTTTGTCGATTTTTTATTAATATTTTTCTGTTAAGAGCTGAAGGAGTCTCCAAAATTACATTCACGTTTCCCGACTAGTTGAACGACTATTTTTGGTTACGCTCATTTGTATCTGTATCTGGGTACCCAATATATTATGGATGGAGACTCTTAACATTATTATGGTCTAAGAAAAGGAGCGAACGCCCAAAATCCTCTAGGCCACTAAATGCTGGGTCCAATTATACATCTATCTTTGCTATCCTTTTTGAAATGCCCAGGTCTACCTGTTCAGATCACAGTTCCCAAGGTGTGTTACGCTTCCAAGTGGCTTTTTTCTTGAAACACCTATAGTGTTCAGCCGTTTCGAACATCTCGTCACAAAATCTATTAGTTTGTTCTGCCATCACACCCACCCTTTGTTGATGGGTCTGCCATGTAAGGAACTCGGTTCTAGGACAAAATCCCCCCTGATAATTTATTTTAAAGCGGACAAAATTCCCCAGATTATTTTCTTTAAATAGGACAAAATGCCCCCCAGACAAAATCCTTCCTGGTGAAGGAGAATTCTGTCAGCGGAGATTTTGTCCTGGGGATTTTGACGGTTTAGCAAGGAACTCGAAGAGTTAGTTTACTTTGATTCTGGACAAGGCAATTTTGAATCTTAATTAATAAATCAATAAACAAGGCCGAAGTTTCGGAATTTAAAAGCAACGAACAGGGACCTGTGGCCCTACTACCTAACGTAGCTGCTAGAAGCCTTTGAGATTAAATAAGAGAAGAAGGTTCAGACAATATAAAAAAAAATCCAAATGGGGACAATTACCCTAGCCAAATAACCATAATTCTGTGACTCAGCCGTTCTTTTATCAAATTAGAAAGAAAAAATTCTTATTTAAAACAACAACAAACAAAAGAATTATAGATAGATTTTGTTATCCCAAAGATCCGTTTTTACCGTCAGTGTTAATTTTTCTGATTTCTGTTCTCCCTGTTCTCATTTTTTAAATTTTATTATATGCCAACACTTCTTCGGACATATTTTGCTGACGATTGTTGTTTTTTTTGTTAAGAAAACTGACACATCACAGAATTATCGATTAAAAAAAACGAAATAAATGTTGAGTGTTGAGCCACTTGAGATCCACAATTAAATGTAAATTTACAATTACTATTTCCAACGAAACTATCTTAATGCAGTAATTAAAATACACATCCCACATTAAATTGAACAAAATGATTGTGCAAACTACACAACATTGCCCCCTTGACTTGACCTTGCCAATTCTCAAAATTCTCTTATCAATTAGCATGTCAAGTATTGATTTAAATATGTAAATAAATACTTGTGTTGATTATTTAGACTATAATAATGCATAATAACAAAAACAAATAGCCGCAAATAAGAAAAAAAAATTAAGACGCAGCTGACAATGGACAAGTGAGGTTAGGTTCTATTACGTCACACGATAAATTTTTCTTTTATTAATAGAATTATTTAAAAATAGTCCGTACAAAAATAGATTTCATTAAAAAATAAACGAAATACAGAAAAATGTTAAAAATAAAATGCAAAAAAAAACATATTTCCTATCGCATACGTAATACAGGCAAAAGGAAAAAAAAAATTGTACCGAAAAAAAAAAAATTATCAAAAATTACCTGACTATTCAACATCTCACTTATGGATTATTGTCACAGATCACAATTAATTGATTATTTCACAGTTTCACTTAATTTTAGTTAATATTTAATTAGAAAATTTTTAAATCTTCAGCCTTCTGAGCTGGAAGATTTTCGCTCTTTGAATGCAGTTGGGAAAATGGCGAATTTTGAACATAAAATTACGTAATACGTATCTAATATACGTACCCATTTAGGGCCTGTTCAATCGGGAAAATTTAACCGAAACCATTTTTCGTTAGCGGAAAAAATGGTTTGAAGCTTTGAAAACACTTTATAACATTAAAAAAAATGGACGCCCTACTGTTTGGCGGTAATATTTTTGAATTTAAATTGTTTTAATATAGTTGGCAGATTGTTTTGATAATGGCGTTCATTTCAATTTGTAGTATTCATTTTCCTATTAAATGTCCCAAACGCGCAACGAATCCTTCATTTTATTACATCATAAAAAAAAAACTACTTTATTTGTACAGTTTGAGCTATTTATTTATTTAATTATTTGTTCATTAGTTAGTCATTATCATATAGTTGGTCCAAATTTGATTAAGTTTAAGTTCATATGGTTAATACATTATTTGAACTACTATACTGATTTTAAATCTAATAATTTTCACTATCTACTTAATCTTTTTTTTTTCATATCAATAATTAATAGACAGATCATTAATGAAAAATTACAACAATAATACAACGTTTTTTTTTTTAAAAAAAACATTCTTTCAACATCCGGTAAACATTTTTTGCTCTCATGCACGCGTTATTCGGATATTTATTGTTTCCGTATAATGTTTCCATAATGTATTTTGTTTTGATTAAAAAAATGTTTACTCAGGTGTCAGGATAAATAACAAATCAATATATGATAACAGATTATAAAATTCTTTTATCTAATAAATTTCAACAGAAATGCAAAAAAAAAAAAAAATTATATGAAATTCATTTATGTAAAATTAATTTTTATTTCTTATCTTTGCTTTAGTTTTACCAAATTCTCTATTTTATTAACCAATCAAAGAGTTCCAAGAAGTTGAAATTAATTTATTTACATAGTTATATCCTGTATTATTTGAGTTTCAATTTGAAACAATAATTTACCGTTAGAAAACTGTGCATCTTTTTTATTCTATTAAAAATAATAAAATGGCGTTTAACAGACATGCGAATATTTAGCATATTTCAGTATGCAGAGAGAGTCTCCAAACTGATTTATGTTTCTGAAGGTTCATTGAGGCACTAATGCTCCTCTGACAGAATAGGATAGCCATATAAGTAATATTCTTTAGACATTTATTCCATAGATTGCGATCGGAAATTGTATATAGAAAGAGATAAGAATACATAAATATTGATTCACAAACAAGTTAGGTCTATGGATGAGCATATATCGTTGGTTTAAACTTAAAGGCGTAATTAACTAAGTCAAACTGAGCGATTTTTGGTTGTATATAGTATGATTGACTTTGAGCAATAAAACTGCGTCTAAAAGCTTTTAAAATATCTGGTTGTGACCTTATGATGAGGTTTAAAGTATAAAGTTGGCTATAATAAATTAATTTAGTATATAAAATAGGAAAATGTACTTAGTAAATTCTCCTTGTAAACCAACGATAGATCGTACCTAATGCCAGACATAGTCTAAAGCTCTAAAGCTAAAGATTGCTGTTATTGAACGTTGCCTACACTTACGTCTATTAGTTTGTGAATCCTTTGTACACTTGCAGATAAGAATTTGTTTTCTATAGTTTGTCTTATGTAGGTAGCCATCTTGTTGATCAAAACTTTTTGCATCGCATTAAATCCGACTATCTGGAATCTTATTAAAGACATGTCTTCGTTGGGCGCAAGCTGGATATTCACACAGAAAGTGCCGTATCTTCCGCAGCATCACCATTTGCGTATCGTATCTAAATTGTAGTTGAGGCGAAAGTGAGCTAAAAAAAATCTGAATGTATGAATTCTTCTTCTTCTACTTCTTTTTGTGGCGAGAACTAATTATTTGATCTACCAATTAGCACAATTCTGCCATTTACTTATTAATAAATACACATGTCAATGAGAATATGACGACATTTTCTTTTGTGTGCGTAGAAATGCAGCACTGAGAGGTGTTTCTCCTGGAAACCTTACAAATACTCGCCATAATGAATTCTATGGCAATAATTATTTTAAGCCGCTATGCCCAACGATCATAATCCACCAAGGGCTTAGTAGAATTCGAACCCACCGCCACCGAGGAATACGCCCAAGACCACTTGGTCACACCAACCACTGTACACACGTACACCGCGATCAAATGTTGTAATTTCTCAAAAGTTTTTGTTCTTGGACTGATCTCGCAAGAAAAGACTTTATCGTCGAGGTAGGCAGGATCTGAATGACTATGTTTCTATGTTTCTATATCCTTCCTATATCATACTAAGAAGTAGGTATATAAATCTACAGAAGTAATGTTTTTCGAATTATTTCATCAAAATTAGACATTTTTATTTAAAAGATGCACATGGTGAATTCAATTTACGGTTTTTTTTTTATATTTATTGTAGAAAATATTTGTTTTTTTATTTTGTGCGTTAAAAAATAAATATACTTTAAAATTCGTAGCAATTCATTTTAAAAACTATTTAAATCTGCTTAATTGTATTAATTGAGAGTACAATCTTCTTTTTTTTTAATTTTCTACTTTAAAATATTTTTTGTTTTTTTTTTGTTTTAAATTAATTATTTTCTATAATACTTTTTTTTATTCTTTTTGGTAATCTTTAAAAATATCTACACATTATTGTAGACATTCCGTATATATTCGGAGTTAGTTAAATCCTAAAATCGAAATATAAAAAATTAAAATATGATTTACCGGAATTTAATTCCATTTTGCTACATTTTTTTATCGGGTTAATGTTTATGATTGGTCTTGTCAGCCATTTTCTACACAATTTTTGTCTATTTTTAAATATTTCAATTATATTTATGTATTTTATATATGTATGTAATAATGTTTATCTATTTATATATATATGTATATCTAGTGCATTTATTTCTAAAAAAATTCCCAGATAATTTATTCTAAATTTTTCTATTTCTTTTTTTTTTCTATCATTTTTCTAAAATAATTAAAATGGCGTCAACATTTCAACAAATACATTTCTCTATCGTATTGTAAATTATGACTAAATTTTTTTAATATAAAATTGACGAATTTTAATCAGTTTAAGTTTAAGAAGTGCTATAAAGTGATTTACAAAATGTATTTCAATTTAATATTCTGTATATATTAATTTTTTATGTAGTTCAGGAACATTTCAACAATATTTGCAAATAAAATGGCAACATTGTTTATCATTTATTTTGTAATTTAATATCTTAAGTAAGTTAATGGTAAATTCTTCTTGTCGAAACGCAGTTGAGACAGACAGATTGTTTATACTACATCTACAATCTACACACTTGTATGAAACAACCTATTGTCGATCAACATTGTACGAAACAGAGATAATATAGCTTTTTGCGGACGACGTCGACATAATCGGAAGGAGGGGTGTTTTATACTTTATCAGTAGTGTTTTTTTTTCTCGAAATGGATACAGCCAGACCGAAAACATGGCCGAAGAGTGAGTGAAACTTGCTGAACATCGAAATGAGTCAAATTATTCAAATAGTCTAGAGCTAGACGAAGGACATACAAATAAAGATAAGCCAAACGAACAGAAAGTTGGTAGCGAACAACTAAACATCAGCTTTACGACCTCAAATAATTTATATGGCATTGAATCATAGACTCTTACGTCAAAACAGGAAAAAGCATTTGTTTTTATTGTTGTTGTAATTCCCCTGTTGCCGAACAGAAAAATGGTAATGTCAAAATACTTTTTGCCTATTCTTCTGGGGCTTTTAAGATATTTTGCTGTCTCTATCGGTAATAACCCTAGATACGGATTAATAAATAAAAAACTAAAACTCATCTCATCTCATAATTTAAAAAAAAACACTTTCGTTTCAATAAATCGGAATTTTGGTCATTATTTTTGAATGAAACACACACAAAACGAATATTAATTATCATAAAAACACCTCGTCTCAAAAATTACAGTTTTTTTTAAATTTTTTTCTTTAAATCACAGCGAACTTCTATATATTTTTTGCGGGGGGGGGGGTGTTCTAAGATCTAAGATTATGAAAAAATGAATTAAAAAAAAAGACGCCTAGATAACGTCGAACTTGTACAGGCTCCCCTTTAGGTTCGATTATGTGTCATTAAATGATGATTGATCAATGTTTTTAGCTACGAGTATCATAACTACAAGGACTGCTCTATATAAATGCAGTGTGTACGGTTTTCTTACAACAATATGTTGAATTGATATAAGTTTTTGTTTAATTAGTTTTTTTTTTGGTATTTGGTATTTGGTATTTGGTTTATCTATTTTCGTAAATATTCAAATGTTTGGTTATATAATTTGATTTAAAAAATACAAAAGCAACTCACTCTAATGCACTATTGGACTAATATTTATTTCTTTAAGAAATGTATTTTCTGCTATATAATTCCATATAAGAAGAAGCGTAGGTATCTAATTGGATATTTTATTGCTACTTCGTCTAGGATTTATAGTTTTTGTCATTGTTTTCAAATTAACTGATGCATCACACATTATATTAAGACGGATTTATCTTTCGAAAAGACGTCGTTTTTGACATTTTTGTTTTTAATTTACGAACAATTGAAAATTTACGAAAATTGAAAATTAAAATGAAACCCAAAAATAATGACTTTTTTAAAAGAATCTTTAACTAACAAAAAATAATTAAATTTGTATCCTTTTTTTTTTAAGTCACTACCAAAAATTAAAATTGAAATTTTAAAAAAGGCTGCTAATTAATCTACAAAGCTTCCACAACGGTGAGATTTGAGTGAAGTTGTTCATTATGTATTTTGTATGGATGGGGGCGTTATATAAGGGTTAAATACTAAATAATTACAAATTTTGTTTTCCTTTTATGTACTTCCAAAAATAAAAATCTTCTGCAACTTTACTTTTTTGTAAATTCATATAAGAAATGTGAGAAAATGGCCATTTTAAAGAAATTTGTCCAAAATGTAAACCGAAACTATCTCTTATTTATTTCATATAGGAGTTGTGGAAGCAAAATGCAAAAAAAAAAATTTTTTTGAATAGGTAGCAAAAATTTTCCGAAATTTGAATTATTCCGTTATGTGTCGTTAAATTCGACTTTAGCCGCTCGTTTGACAGGATTGGCCACTAAAATTCGTTATCTTCCTCCGTTTTCTATAATGTGTGACACAAACTTTTTGAAAAAAAAAATAAATAAAAAACCAAAAATATTGACAATAAACTTTGGACAAACAAAAACTTTGTGCTAAATATGTATCGTAAGGCATTGATATTTTTACTTTTTAATTTAATTAATTTCTTCACTTTAACTTGATGTGCAATTGTATGGATCTTCTAAACGAAAATTTAAAATCTCCTCATATGGCTTGGTGCCCTCATCTCTTTTTCTATCTCGAATCATTTCCACCTCTTCCAGTACACGGAGAAAATTTTGTCCCGCCAATTTTGTCAATTCATCCATTGTCCAACCGTATCCTAGTAGTTCCGCAAATAGAACCGGATATGTTGAGACATCCTCTAATCCTTTTGGTGTACTAAATTATTTAATTTATTGATAAGTAAAGACAATTTATCAGTCCTTTAATATTTTGGCATGGGCAAACTTTACTAGTATTGAAGGTGCTCTCGATTCTCATTCTCATTATTTTGTTTTTTTGGTATATTTTGGATTAGTGTTTGATGGACAGGCTTAAGTTCGAATTTGTTACATTTGTTACCAAATGGTAATAAATGAAACAAATGTAACAAATGTAGCAAACTAATACGTTTCCATCCAATTCAGTTTGACAGATACAGGTAACCCTCGTATAACGCGGAGATTAAGTTCCACAGAAATGCTGCATTATATAAATCCGCGTTATACGAGACAAGGAATGAAGTTGATGACTAATTCTCAACGCTGCCCATGAAAACATGATACAGGTAATAGAAAAATAAATACATTTTTATTGTATTTTATTTTAAAGAATACTTTAAATGAAAAAATCAATATTTGGAAATTTCAATACCGCGTTATACGAAACTGCAACCACGTTGTACGAGGGACGTCCGCAATTTCAAAACTGCGTTGTAGCGAACACGTGTTACAGAAGTACCGCATTATACGTGTACTGTACATGAAATATCTCCATCATAAAACATATTCAGAATTGTTCCGAAATATTTCAGAATTGGCGACAACCTTTGGGTTGAAAAATAAGCATATTGATATAGCAAATACATGTAGCAAATGTAACTTGATTTTCGTCGTGTAACATTTACATTTGTTACCAGTAACAAATAAGGTATTATATTTTATTTGTTACTTTGATAATCATGGGCGATGGACAATCGACACTTATAGAAGAATCTGATTGGAAATATTTACCACAAAAAATACTTACAAATTGATTCCATCGAAGCCAGCTCCCAGACCAACATGGTCAATACCAGCAACTAACTTGACGTGATTGATGTGATCTAAAAGATAGAAAGAAGGAGAAGAATATTTTCGTTTACCAAAAATTAACTATCACGTGGTACGCACCTATTGCATTTTGTACCGTTGCATTTTCACTGCATGTCAAAAATTTCGAATAGAAATTAATCATCACTAAACCACGATTTTTAACAATTAATTGCAAAATACTGTCTTGCACATTGCGACTTGAATTGCACAGTTCAAAAACCGACGAATGCGAAAAAATGACAGGTGCTTCGGATACGGCTAAGGCATCTCTCATTGTACCAACAGACACATGTGACAGATCGACTATCATTCCTAAACGGTTCATTTCTCGAATAATTGTCTGCAAAAAAAAACCATCAATTTTGTACTAAAACCAATCATCACAATGAAGAAGATGAAAAAAAAAATACTTTTCCAAATTCCGTTAGACCACCATGTTTAACTTCATATTTTGGAGCATCCGCATAACTAGAATCGGCCCATGGTGTATGACACGTTGATGTGAGCGTCATATATCGAACGCCCAGTGTGTAAAATGTTCGTAACACGCTCAGCGATCCACCTAGAGAATGGCCACCTTCAACACCGGTTAGAGAACATAGTTGATGATTTTTATGAGCTTCTAGAATATCTGCAAGAATTAATAGCGAACAATTTTCAAAGAATGTCAACGCCAACGTTTAGACTTTTTATTTACCGATTGCTGAGGTGCATGTTGTGAGTTGAGGTGAATATTTTTCCGTAAGTCTTATGATAACGTCAATTTGTTCCAATGTCAATTGGACAGCATCCCGATGTTGTGCCTCACACGGAACATAGGCAGCCCAAAACTATTTAAATGAAAAAATGATTTTGAAACGATTTTTTGGGAATATTTTTGATATAGTACCTGAGCTGACACTTGTCCTTTCTTCAATCGAATTAAATCCGTATGACTCCAATGACTCTTTGACCAAGGTGGAACAGTTTTTAGATTTACATCGAATCTATGTAAAGACAATTGCAATAAGTTTCGATAAGTTTTATTGATTTTTCCTCAACATCTTCGAAACAATCCTACTAACAAGCTACTAACAAAAAGAATGGAGTTTCTTTGCCATACTCAAACACAATTGGAACTAAATCTGACTGGCTTGGTACATGGACGGAAACTGCGATTATTAGCATTGCGAGCGGAGTCGTTCAATCAAATCTATTCGCAGAACAGTCGAATCGCCAAAAAAAAAATAACGAACGGAAAGCTCACTTGGAAGTATAATTCCTAGAGTTATCTGGTTATATGAGTATTTAGTAATTATTCCATAATATTACTTGAATAAATCATTCGAGAGATCCTTCCCACCAAGAGAAAGAAACAATGGTACCGTTGTCGATCTTCTTCAGATGTGGCGAAAAAATACAAATCTACTCAGGATTCCTGAACATAGCAATAGGTAGACCAGGAAACGAAAAAGTACGCTTCTTGCCGGGAACTGGTTCAGAATTTCTTCATATAAAAAAAATTGTCCCAGTTGCAAATATGAGATTGAGACAGTGACAAACCATTTCCCAA
This sequence comes from Platyura marginata, assembly GCA_026745375.1. NCBI lineage: Eukaryota > Metazoa > Arthropoda > Insecta > Diptera > Keroplatidae > Platyura > Platyura marginata. Next base: position 8,645 of record JANSTT010022426.1, on the reverse strand, counting down.
CGAGAAATCAGAAACTATGTGAACTAATTTAAGTACTCACTACAAAATCACTTAAGTGAAAATTAACAGTAAACTTACTGAAACTCATTAAGTTGATTATGTACAAATTTACGAATATTCCATGGCAAATCGTTGTGTCCATCAATTAATGGAACTGAAGTTAAAAGCTGTGTCGCTACCTGTAATCGTTCTTCGAATGGTGCTTCTAATATAAAAAGAAAACATTCCTGACTAATTCCATCATTTTCAGTGTAATCGCTCATATATTTACCTGCCGATACACGTAATGCTAATGGAACAGCAACACCAGCTGCACCAGCTATTAGTAATATCGAAGTAACAGCTAGCCAATGTCTTGAAGCATCCCATCCTAATGAGAGAGAAAGAAAAGAAAAGAAAAAAAAACAAATAAAAATCAAAAACTATCCTTCTCCCTAATAAAAAAAGAGAGAGATAAATATTTACTTGTAAAACTTGTTCCCGAACTACTCGATCCAATACTCGGACAATGTCGATGCTTCCATGGAATATGATTGGCAAAATGTTGTTCACGATGTTTTGCTACAATATTTCCATCATATACATCAGTTGTGGTGGACGTGTCGCCATCATTATTTTGGAATTGTGTATATGATGAACAGGGGTTGTCGAAATGATGATGATGATGGTTATGATGATGATGATTGTGCAAAGAAGAAGAAGGATAGTTAAAGTTAGTTAATGAATTTGAAAAATATCGACCATTTAACAAATTTGTTGAGGACTTATTATTATGAAAGGATTTTAAATTACTGGTGCTCGCATGGAATTTATTTAATTCAAATGTATTGTGATAATATTTTGATGATCCAACGGTATTATATTTACCAGGAATATTATGTTGGTGCTCTGTGTCATAATTTGGCATACACGTATTTGGTTCATGATGGTAGAAAAACAATGTATCTGGGTCTGAGGATTTTTTGTAAAATTGCTCAATTGAATTATTGAATTTACTGATATTATCTAATTTTCGATTGTATTGCGTCGTTTCTACCACATTATCGGGAATGATGTCATTTTTGTGATTAACTAATATAATATCGGATGTGTTTTTCGAATTTATCTTCTGTGCGGTGCGATTATTTACACAATTTAATAGGAATGTTGTTTTGCATGGTGTGGATTTTAGCGAACTCGTTTTAAGCAAATTTTGGGATGAGGGTTGACTTCTAAGTGATGGCTTACGGTTTAGAGGCATCGGTGGCGGCGATAGTAAGTCGATATCGACAAAAGAGTCATTCTAATCAAAGCAAATAGTTTTACGATTATTTTATCGGTTCTTTTTCTAATTTTAAAAAATGTTACCTTCAATTGACTATTGGAACAATTTATAGGATACTCACTATTCATGTAATATTCCTCACATGATTCCTCAGAATTATTCTGTAATAAAAAATATTGTCTTAGATTAAAATAGGAAAAAAATTTCTACAAACTTTTAGCCCATTTAAAACTGTGCGTAGCATTTTAAAAAATCATTTTTAGACAGTTTTTAATAGTTTTGTGTTTCAAAATAATTTAAAAAAAACTATAAGTTCAAAAATAGCCAAAAAAAAATGTATTTTTTATTTATAACAATAGTCAAAAATCATTATTACAAGGTGCAGTAAAATTTTTGAACATTCTTAGTGAAAATAAATTTTAAAAAAATCAATTCATTTCTTCAGTTTTTTTAAATTTTTCAAAATATTTTAAGAAAAAAAATTAGGAAAAAGCTTTTGTTTTTAAAATGTTTTCAAAAATAGGAAAAATTTATTATTAAATAATCTGCAACATTTTTGAAAATTTTTAATAAAAATAAATTTTTAAAAATTCAAAATAGAAAAAAAAAGTCTAAAAATATTCAGTTCATTTCAAATAATTTTTTAAAATTATATTTTTGATTTGAATTTAAAAAAAAAATTAAAAATAACGGAAAAGTCTTGGTTTTTTAAAATGTTTTTTTAGCTTTTCATTAAAAAATATTTAATATCGATTATTAAAAAATTAAAAATTATTGTAAGATGGTACTGCAAATTTTTTGAATATTTTTACTTTTACTGAAAAAAAATGTAATTATTTCTCCATTCTTACCAAATTTTTCAAATATTTATTATGTTGTCGTTCTCGTTCTATTCTCTCCAAAATTTGTGCATTCTGTTCGCATGTAAATGTATGAACTTTATTTTTTCTATCCAAACTAAATTGGTATCTCGTTGAATTAACATCAATCTTAATAGAATGAAAGGAGGAGAAGAGAGAGAGAGAGAGAAAGAAAAAAAGGCTACGGTTAATTAACGTCTTATATAATAAAATCTCTATTTTTACTAATTTACCATTGGTTCTATATTACATCCACAATGAAATTGATTACTTTTATTTAGATAGATTTCGTTTAGTGAACCACAATTCGATAGAGATTTGTTACCGCAATCAGTTTTGTTGCACTGGTAATTTTTCACGCCATACGTATCTGAATAACGGACATCAAATTCATTTATTTGCTGTGTTTGTGATGGCATTTCTGTTTTAAAGTTACTGGAAAAAGAAAAAAAGAAGAAAAATTTAATTTTATAAATAACATTTGTTCCATATACTAATTCTATGAACGAACAAAGATCAACCATTTAAAATTTACATAATTAAACATAAAAGTATTTATTTATGGTTGAAGGACCTTTATTTCCGTTATACAACGATTTTGAAAACTCCATAGCTATCACTTATCTAATTATAAGAAATAATTTACGATTCATGGCATCTTTTACTATACTATAGAGAATAGAGCCACTGTAGAAATGAAGCCTAATTGCTATTAACGACAGATATAATTAGCTGTATCAGGATATCGGTGTATCTGTATAGTATCTCGGTATCTATAAGGATATAAGGACAGTTGCATTTTGTTGTAGGTATTTTAAGTTAGTTATTTTTAGAATGATGTCGGAAGAGATACTATGAATTGACTAAAACAAAATGGTATGGTTAGGCTTTGCAATATTAATAAATGTTAAAAGTCACGTTAGGTACGTCTATTTCTATTTAAAAAATTCCGAAAGTTTTTGTTTACTTTCTTTTTTTTTTCTTCTTCGTTTTCTTTTCAGTACCTGTAAGGGAAAAGTTGCAGAATTGAACGAAACAAATTTGACGAAGGTATAGCGCTCCAAAATTGTTGAATTTTATTTTGTGAATCGAATTTACATCCCATCAAAAATATGGTGGCCCAGTATATTTGTCGATTTATTTTTATAGTGTATTTTTAATGCATTTGATTCAGCATACTTTCGATGCTAGAGACTTTCAACGAATATTCGATGGGGGTGGAGGAGAACTTTCGATGCTCAAGACTTTCGATGGAAGATGCTTTCGATGTAATAGATCATACAGGGCCAATTGGATAAATCCGAAAAGATTTCAAGTAGACATATTATCAAGTAGTCGAATTATTTTGTGTTTGGTTATCGGTCAAAGCAAATCTTATTCAATAGCGAACCACCGTCCAAACAAGAAGTGCAATCGAAAATAAAATAAATCGCCCGAACGGAGAACGGCAATCGTCGAATTGTTGCACGCCGGAAAATCATTTCGTGTTTCGGGTACAAAAAAAAACGCGCTATTTAAAAAGTTCGTCAAGTTGGATGGCAATGAGAACTTCACCACTGAACAATCAGCTCACAACAAGCGTTCAGATTACAAGAGAACACAGGCATTTATAAAAAAAATCAAGAAAGATTGTGGGAAGAAAATGAGGAACCTAGCGAGAGATATAAGCGTATCGAGGTCCACAATCTCTGCAGCAATGTTCAAGGACTTAGGCTACAACTCGTTCGTCCTCAGAAGACGGCAGCTTTTTCATAAAATCGTCTTGCTAATAATATTTTCCGGATTTATCTAATCACCCCTATATATCCATGCCAAAGTCTTTAGAAATTGTCAAATTCAAGAAATATATAATTCAAACAGTTCAGAAGCACGCTGGTTGTTATCTAAAAATACTTTTTCCATAAAAAAAATCTAATTTTCCAGACATGACATTGAAATTGAAAGGTGTTTAGGAGGATCAATAATTTTTGTTGTTGTGTTTTCTTCAAAAAGTGCCACCCTGAATTTCCGATACAAATAGAATTTAATACTCACAAATGCTAACACGTCATCCACAAAATTGCCATATTTGGAGGAAAAAAATTTTTTGTTGATTTAATGAGCGTAGAGCCCAAAATTTGTCCCAAAAGTCATCGAATTTTTTACGAACAATTAAAAAAAAAAAAAAAAGTGATCAGATAAAATTGTTAACCACCGAAATGTTTGGCACTTATCCGGATTTTCACCTGACAGAGTTACTTTTATGACTGTGTACGGTGTACGTACAAACCTACATGTTCGTAAATTATATAGAACAAAGAATTTCATAATAAACCTATAAAACAAGGATATACTCGTAATGTATGTATGTATGTGTAGAGACCTAAAATAACAGTAATCTAATTCCACTATCCTATCCTATATATATCTTGTTGTATGTCTGTATGTCTGTATGTATGTATGTATAGGGTACACTTAATTAAAATGACACTATTTTTGTTTAAGTAGGTACAAGTAGATTTATTTCAGAATTATTTGATAAAATATTGTCCGCCGGGTTATTTTAATTTATTATCCAAAACGTTTATCTAAATAGACTCTCTATAAAACCAATGTTTACGAAACGAGACTCCCACTAGGATTACCTTATTTGTGTGTGGATATAGGAGCCGGCCTTTGACACTTAAAAGGCTATTTCAAAAGCCTAATTTATTTCCTTATATAAGTACATTATAATATCTATTATCTTTCCTTTGAATATATATATATATATATATTTATCCGCATTTATGTACATACTACATACATATATTCTATAGCAATGTAGATACACCTCTATCCCCTATATACATGTACACTAAACATCCCATAGTATATACTTATACATGAAGTTATGTCCTTAATTAGTCCCTAAAGAACATTAAGCAAATTAAACTATTTTATTTTGGTTTTCTTTTGAAAGTTTTTTTTTTTTTATTTAAAATGGGTCACATGCGTAAAATTCCACTTTTCCTACATAATTAAATATTATGTCTCTTCCAAGTAGTGGTATCTGATGTATGCAAGTATATGTAGTAGTATAATACATGTACAGGTTTCCCTCGAGTTATGCGGTACTTGAGTTACGCGGAAAGAAATTGCGACAACTTTCGAGTTACGCGATATGATTGTAGATGAATGTTTTTACATAAAAAAGATAGTAGGTATTTTACAATATTTTGATATACAGATAGGCCTCCTACAACGCGGTAGATACGTTCCTAGAAAAGACCGCGTTATAAGAAATCGCGTTGTTGGAGACATGAAAATCATACAAAAACAAGTATTCGGTTCTAAATGTATGAAAATTTTATTCTTTGTTTGTTTTTACTTCATATCAATACATAAAATAACTATTCAAATACATACATAATTCAAATATAGATGCATAAAATAATAAATAAAAATGAATTCAACTTATGAATAGAACTGCAAATTAAATTAAACGGTAAACAGAAATTCTTATTCATCTTCGTCACTACTTATAATTAGTAAACGTGAGCGTTTCCTTGAAGTCATTTCAAATTCCGAGCCTGATCCATCGTCCGATTCGAAAGCACTTCTGGCCAGTTTAGGTTTTATAAAATCAGTTATTAGTGATTGTTTAGTTTTGCTTTGCAAATCTCTAGCAATTTCTTGATATGCAGCTACGCAATGTTGAAGATTTCTTTGAATTTGTAACTAAAAAAACTCGTTGCGCGTTGTAGGAAAATTTAAACCGCGTTATAGAAAGTACCGCGTTATAGAAAGTACCGCGTTGTAGGAAGCCTACCTGTATAGTATGTGTGATGTATATTGTATACCTAGAGATTTGGTTATTTATATTATATTTAGTAGCGTACCATCAAAAATATAATAATCTACATATGTAAATAGATAACAATTGCTATAAATAATTAGAACCTTTCACCCTTTATGAAATTTAGCTCTCCCACTATATAAGTACCTAATATATTTTTTATCAAAAAAATATATGCAAATTTTCTTATCAGTTTTGAAATTTATCAATAAATAGATGTTCAGCATCGGTAAATCAACTATTCGCTTATTAATATTGGAGCATTAACATTTCATATACGATCGATAATGTCGAATTCAGTGATTAGCTTAGTACTTGTGTTATTGGGTTGTCTACTACTGTGTAATTCTGAAACGTTAGAAGTTACTTTACCTGACTTAGGAACGGTACGCGGTTCTACAACTAAAACTGCATGGACTTCTAAAACAATTTATCAATTTCTTGGTGTAAAATATGCCGAATCACCAACAGGAGAATACAGATTTAAGGTCAATTGTGATTAGTACAAAAAAAAAAGTTTTTTTTCACTCAATCTACTGGATTAAATATGTAGGAACCAATTCCAGTCAAAAAATGGATTGGTATTGTCGATGTACAAAATCCGGGAAGACCGTGTCCGATTTTATCAAATGTTCAAAGTATGACTGATGAAGAGCTAAACAATGACTTGGAGGATTGTTTGCATTTGTCGATTTTTTCAAAAAATGTAAGTGTGGTCAAGATAAACTTTAAGTATGTATATGTAGGCATGTATAAGCGATTTATTTGTCATATTAATTATTGGTCTAAACTCTAGATATTTAATATATTTACGGTAATTTTTTTTTTTTTTTTAATTCTATTTAAGACATCTGGAAGCTATCCTGTTTTATTCTATATACATGGTGGAGGTTTTGAGAGTAGCTCTTCGAACAATTATCCATCAAATTATTTGCTAGAAAAAGATATTGTTTATGTTGCTGTAGAGTATCGTTTGGGTCCATTTGGATTTTTATCAACAAATACTGCTGACATAAATGGCAATGCTGCTATTTTAGACCTAATATTGGCACTAAAATGGGTAGAAAATAATATACAGTATTTTGGAGGTGATGCAACTAAAGTTACTATAATGGGACATTCTGCTGGAGCTGCCCTGGCTGCAGCACTCTTATTTAGTCCAGCTGTGGAAAATAATTTATTTGAAAATGTTATTCTGCTCTCTGGTTCATATTTTGCACCATGGGCATTCGATTTCGATCCAGTAACGAATGCTAAAGAGTTAGCCAGGCATAGTGAATGTACTTCACCTGAAACAATTCCGCAAATAAATAAATGCTTCCGGGAGATAGGAGTTAAACAGCTATTAGAAGGTTTTGAAAAACTTAAGGTAAGTGCACATGCACTTGAAAATATGCAGCTGGGAAAATACTTTAAAAATTTTGTTTTTTTTTCTGCTTAGGTTTTTAATAAAAATAAAGGAATTATTGGACCCAGTTTTAGATTGGTAGTAAATGAAATTCTACCTTCACCTTTTGACTTACTTCGATTTGATGCGTCCATAAAAAATGTATCATTGTTGGCAGGCGTGACTAAACACGATGGTCTTTTTCTTTTAGGGGGTAAGTTGGCGTTGGTATTTTTTTTTTACATATTATCAATACAATAAATTCTTCTACATCAGAGATTTATGATTATCTTGAAGAAAATGAAGGACTGAATGACAAAGAATTTAATTCATATAATCTTGTGGATACTGTTGCAAACTCTTTTGGTATTTCACTAATTTCAAATTAAGTATTAAGTTTTTTAAACAAAATTTAATTTTTTTCATTAAAGGCGTGCTCGATTATACAGGAACCTTAAAAGGATTTTTAATGAACAAATTATTCACCCAAGAACAAATGTTTAAAGGTAATTTCACAGACATGGTTCCAGGATTAATAGACGTAATTTTAATTCAGATAAATTTTAGTTTAAACATTTTTTTTATTTTATAATCTTTTTAGATCGCAAACGTCCTCACATTCAAAGGACCAGCCTTACAAATAGTTCAAACGATCGGAAAACATTATTCAAATCAAACGTATTTGTATACATTCGATTATAGAGGACAATTCTCCATCTCGAACTATTTAAACCACTCTATTTATCAATATTATCAGAAAGGTGTTCTTCACTCCGATGAACTTATATATATCTTTCCTAGACCGTCAAAAAATGAACAATTTAATAAAGAAGATAGACAAATATCAGATGAAATGGTTCATTTAATTACATCATTTGTAATAACCGGTGTTCCAAAATCGGAAAGCGTACCAATGTGGCCACCAGTAACAAGTGAGTTATCTTCGATTTTTTTTAATTTAATTTAAAATAAGTCATATCCAAAGCATATTCAATTTACCACAAAATCCGTTTATTCTGTTTTCTAAAATTTGTTAATTTGTCATTAACCCTTTCTAAGGCGAATTATTTCCTCTTGAAAATTAAAAGATTTTATTGTGAAATAGTTCAGGGGATGATTCTAAAAATAATTTCCTTTTATAGTTTTTCGCTAGCTCAATTCCTTCTATACTTTTTTTGAGGTGGGAAGTATACTTCCCACGACCCAAGGAACAGTTTTTTTTTTTTTATTTTTTAATGGTTTTTTTTTTTAATAAATAAAGAAGATATAGAAGTCACTCAACCCATCATTGGCATCGTCTTACATGCGTCTCTTTCA